>WJFB01000008.1:0-191356 GCA_009870185.1 Pygmarrhopalites habei
AGGAGTGGTCCAGAATAACTCCTACCCTGGCCACTAAAGTTTATCAAGCTTGGAATAGAAGACTGATTCTTGTCAAAAAGAAGTCAGGGAATCACATAGAACACTTGAAAAAAATTCATCGACGATTCAAATAGGTAATATTTGACATTTTACAATCGACAAAATAACTTGGTGGACCCTCTGTATATTTACCTTACGCAGCACGCACCACCCCCATATTTATGTAATACAATATATTGTAGACACGTGTGTGTGGATTTGACGTAAATAAGAGAGAGACAATAGGTAGAAAAGATTAAATTGATTAAACATTAGGATCAAAATAAGTGCAAACTAATTGGAGTTGTGTATTTATTTACGGGATGATTTCTATCAGAGACATAGTAGTAGGGAGGAATTTAGTGGATTTAAAAATAGTGTATATAAATACCACACACACGCCTTGTCCCGTGTGTAGTTAAACTACTAATTAAGTAGGAAAAGGTTAATTGTTTACTTTTTTGCTGAGAATACTACGATGATAATCAAATATGATTAGTTTGGTGGGTGTTCACACACTTTGAACTCAAAAGATTCCCCACATCCACAGTCAAATCCACTCCTGTCAACGAGAATATCTCGAATATATTTATTCTGATGGAATCTATTTCTGATACACAGATCAATAATTCCGTTCAACATGAGACTACGCTTTCACATGTGCGTGTGTCTGTGTTGAGAGAGAGGGGGAGAATGAGAAACTTTTTGGATTTACTCAAAGTGTAAGGTCAAAATATTCCGTGTTGAACAAGAATTTGCCCTTTGTCCTTTTTTCAAAAACCAAATTGACTGCCATCACACCATGTATCATGTACTAATTCTTTCAATTTAGAGGAACGTAAGGTTGAAACGGAAGGACGACTCCTAAAAATTAATGAAATATTATATACCTAATATTTTATTAATGTTGTGGTCACTTTGGTTGTTTCAACCTCCATCTGAGACATAAATAACCGGAGGCCTAATGTTCTCAATTGTAGAACAACAACAACAACATGATGGAAGTAAAGAGTAAGAAAGAGACAGTGAGAGAGTGTGTGTGTGGATATGAGAGAGAGAGATTAGTGTTAAGATTAATAATATAGATTGGAAGGAATTGAAGAATATCTATTTGATTCATCTCTCATATTGTACCCTTTCGAAAGAATGGACTGTCCTCACGTCCTGTGACTGATGCAACATCTCGATTCGATATACTTTACTTATATTGTACAAAGAAAGGGAGTGAGAGTTAAAGTGTTGTTGTTGCCAGATTAGTTGAACAACTCATCGAATTATCATGTAAATGATCCCTATCTACTCCTTACTTCAACAATATATAATATAGAGAGTGTAATGGGTTATTCCTTTATTTTTGTCTCACGTAGAGTCTACATTGTAGACCAAACGTCTCTCTTTCATTGTTGGGGATATGTAACATTAGAGTATGATAAATATAAAGCAACAAATGAGTATATTGTTAGATCTGATGGTCAAGTCGTGACTGGCATGACCATCTATTGAAATGTCTCTTCTGTCCCTCGTAAAGTTCAGGGTTCCTCAGTGTGTACCATGTTGAATAAACCTAGCAGGGACCCTTCACATATTTTATTCTGTTACTACAGTATGTAGTGAATGAGTCAATTATGTAAAAGACCATTCTCTCATTCAAAGTAATACTTTTAATACACCCTATTAATAATTTAGTGTAAATATACTTTTCAAAAATTCCAAGAACGCTTTGATGAGGAATCTAATTTTGACAGCGTCCCTCTCTCTCTCTGTATTGACATATGTTGACAGGACAATAACAAAAAAATTATTCTCATCTCATTCATCGATCAGATGTAAAATTCTATTTCCTAGTACGCTACTAACGATCCTAAGTACCAAAGGAGTTGTCCAATAATTTTGTTACTTGGGTGGATAGAGAGATAAAAATTGATAGACAATCATATCCTCGAATTACCCAAAACATTTTGACAGTCGAATAAAAACAAAAAGTAAATAAAGTCTTACGTATTATTGGTACACACAAAATCCTAGGATTTTTGACAACAGACCAAGATGACTGTGGGCCTCTTTTAACACAGGAATATTATTATTTTGAACAATGTTCTCACAAGTCAACAAACACCAAAGGATATTCTCAGAAACAGAACAACACACACACAACCAGGGAACTACACTTCTCTTCCCTCTGTCAAAAAGACAAAGGTGAAAAACTGGAAAAACTTTGACTAAAAACCCGGGTCCAGTGTTCCTGTACTGACTGTCGGGGGTTTATCCAAGAAAAAGCCCAACTGGTACCTCCAAAATAACTGAGACACGGAAACTGTGTGTGTGTGTACACTTGACAATATTTAATATTGAGAATGTGTGTGGTGGTATTTCTTATAAACTGTTTCACTTTTTAAAAATGTTGTTGACACAGACAGCTGAGCGTAGGAGAAGGGAGACAAATCATTGGAGAGAGAAAGAAAATTGTTCGTTGAGAGAGAGAGAGACTTTTGGTGATGGTGGATGGGTGATGATGAGTAAGGAGAAAACAAGACAAAAAAAAGTCAACTGTAAAAGAATTTGGGAGTTGAAGGTAGTAAAGGTGTAGTAGTAAGTGAGTAAGAAAAGAAGTGGAGGTAAGATTATTGTTGGTTGGTTCAGAGCTTTGAATCAACTGAGAGGTAGAGAGGTAGAAGGGAGGGTGGTAAAGAGGACTGTAGAATCTATACACACACTACACACACACACAGGGAGGAGGAGAGAATTGTACATGTCTGTAAAATAAATATGTATCGTGGATGGATGGATTCTCTACACATACTCAGTACCTTATTTTTTATATCTCTACTTCTGTGTATCCAAGACGTTGGTCTTGATTCGTTTTTCAGTCCATCTCTAAAAGTATGTTTCACTAATATTTAGTTTCAACTGACTGACTGGTATGTTACTGTGTGTGCGTGTGTGTGGAGGGATGAACATACTTTGCATACTTTGCCGGTTTTTAAAAGGAGAGTCCAACTCCCCTGCTAAAACTACAATGTACTTTTATATTAATAATTTTTCATTGTTGTGGTTGTTGGTGCTGCAAAGTGTGTCTGTTGGGGCGGACTTGGATATTGTTAAATGTTTCAACCATGATTTCCTTCCATACATACTTATTTACATATACTTTTAGAATGTTTCTACACACAGAGAGAAGAAGGGTTTAGAGAGCGTATCATCCTCAGCCATCTTTCAAACACATACTTACACTTTTCTTCTGTTTCTTGTCTTGCTTTAGTCCTGGTTACTTTTCCTCTACTGCACCCAGTCTCATTTCCACCTATTTTTTCCTAAAAAATTAAATCCATGATCATTTCAGTCTACACATACAGATAAGTGGAAAACAGAAAAGTGTATTTCTCTATTTCTTGACTACAGTTTTAAATAGTCAGATGTAAAATATGATGCTTTGGAAAATTGTCAAAGGACTCTAGTTTTTTTATTTAAGCCAAAACTCTTAATGGTAATTAAGGTACTTATAAATTATCGGATTTTTAGACACCCTGTTCCTTACACATGATACATACATACTCTTACCTATCATTTGACATTAATTTGACATCACTCTTGTCAGCTTTTTTTAATAGTGTATAAACTGTTTTTATGCCTGAGAAGTTGACTGAGAAACGGTCACAGCTAGAAAGAGTGGCCGAAGCAGATTACATAGAGGTAGTAATAAAGATTATGAGATGACCCGTAAATAATTTTGAGGACCCGGGAGACTTTTCTGAACCGTTACACACTCAATGTGGTCTCTGCTCAGAATTTAGAAATAGCGTAAAAATCTGTAAAATTCGGGGTGACTGGATATTAACTTCTAAATGACTGTTTGTCCAAGAGTCTTTGACATTAAAAGCACGTTTCAAATAAATGATTAAGGTCTTTATAGAGACCTAAATAGGGTAGCTTGGAAAAATCGGACAAACAAATTCTTTTTGGAAAAAAATCTTGAAGACAAGGTTTACGAATTTTCCTTAAGTCAAATTGAGTTTACTAGGATCGCCTTCGGGGCTTTTAGTCTTGTAGGGTCAAATCCGAAAAAAATTATCCTGATGGATTACAATGCATGCTAAATGATGTTTACTTAATGAGTTTTAAATAATTTTACGTAAAATATGATGCTTCGGAAATTAGGAATAACATGAATTCTGCAATTTTCAGGGAAAATGTCAAAAGAGTGGGTTTGTGATTCAGATTTTCAGACACCCCCTTTCTTCTCGGGGTCAGTTGAGAATGGGAAGATTTCGGGAATGTTTCCATTATCCAATCTTCTGAATTTCCAGTACACTTTAATTAATAGCTTGTGTATTGTAAGAATTTACGAATTGTTCCAATTAAATGATTATTTTGTAAAGATCTCCACTCACTCAAACCATTAAATTGAGAGAATGAAAAAGGAAGATTATAATTTCAAGATTATTTTAATCACAGAAATGATTCAGGAAGAGTCATCTACATTTACAGGTAAATCTAGGCGGAGGACACGAAAAAAAAAATTTCAATTAGTTTTTCTGAAGATGTAAATAAAAATAATTGTAGTATAGTAGGACATGCCTTGAAAATAAACTGGTCCTTTTGACGTGTGAGGTTCATTTGCTTGTTGTTGTTGACGGGGACAAAGGTCGGGTCGGAATCATGAATCGTTCTAGCCTGGAGGAAGTTGACACAATTTCTGTTGCACTGGCTGGGATTGACCCAAGAAATGTAAGCAATCTCAATTAAATTTTTAAATTACTTGTAGTTGGTAAACTTAAGTACTGGATAGTTTTAGTGAAAATTTCAAGGCTCCAGAAAGTATCATAACTTTATGATCAACAATATTTCATGTGCATACGTTTTTACACTCCCTTCCTTGAGTGGAGTCCCTTCTCTGAAACTCCTTTAAAAGGTGTCCTTCTTTTAGATATAAAGAAAAACAATAATAATTGTTAAATACTACCCGAGTTTGCTCATATTAGATGGTAATGGTAATGAAGGGTATTGTTGTCAAACAACTTGTACGATGAGAATTACGAAGAAATCGTCAAAGAGGGTAAACTGATGTAACTTAATTGGTAAATAACGACGACGATAATCTTTTGGACTCGTAATGTTACAATTTTGTGGTTCCATGTTAGTAGATTATATTATACTATATGACAATAATAACATTATGACATTTGTGATTGTATATACGTACAAAATGTAATCTAAGTGAAACCAATATCACATTCATTATGCACTGTCAAATACTAAATATTTACATAATGAAGATTTTCTACAAAATATTCTTAATAGTATTTAAGAGAAAAACAATGTCAAATCTCGAGTGTGTAGTATGGAATGCAAAGGGATTAGTTGACGATGATGTGTTAATGAGTAAGTAATAGTTAAACGTGAAATGTAATGATTGAGGGAAATTGACAGCAGATATCTTACGCTTTACACATTTATTTATGGAAATTCCATTTTATGTGTCAAATTACAGGTTGAACCGCTGGATCACAAACGGTTAGTTGCATATATCAATCACTTCTTAACGACAACTGTATCATTTTTAAACCATTTTGCAAGAGCTTGTGAAGATAGATTAGAAACTGTGAGTCCACCAAAAAAATACTACATAATTTTATATACTTCAATAAAGAACATTTTTTAGTTTACATAAAAATATTATGCCTTTTATGCTAAGCAATTATGTTTTCTTTTTCTCTCTCTCTATAGCTGCACTATAAAATTTGCAAGATTGAGGCTCAATTGTCAATTCTAGAGAGTAAATTAAGTTCTTGTACTCAATCTACTACTACAACAACAACAACTACTACTACAACAAATGGTCCTGAATCTAGTCCAAGTTAAAATACTAATTATTTATGTGGTACTTTTTTTCGTTTGTAAAAAAGAAATGTAATGGATTAAGTAATTAATTATACAAAAAAAGTCCCATTTTCCACCTTACTAGTTTGAACTTTTCTACTTAAAAAAGGAGATATTAATTATTATCATGAGAGAGAGATGAGATTCAGTAATAAATAATATTTTTAAAAGAAATTATATGGAAGTAAGAGTTTATACCGTATATACACATGATATTTTTTTGGGAAATAAAGACACGTGTTGATTAATAGTAATAATCGAGTCCAACGATGATTTTTATTGAAATGATACTAGACACAACAATTGTAGTACAAAGAATGTTTAGAACTGTATCATTTGACCCTGAAAACAAAAACAAAATAAAATATGTTAATATTTGCCTATATTTACTAGTTTTGAAGTTTTGAGAAGAACAAAAAAAAAGAAATCCTGATGTATATTTGAATAATATGTAGAATATTAATTAGTTACCTTTCGTTTTTTATCTCCACCCAATTCGAAATGCTTGCACCTCTTAAGTGGGACCTGCTTCCGGAATTTGCAGTCACTGCATTCCATCCTCAATACAATTTTCTTGGTAGTCTTAGCCTATTTACAAAACAAAGAGAGAGAGAGAGGAGAATATTATTATTAGCTAAAATGTTGCAATTATTATTATCAGACAATTTACTATAAAGATCAAAATGACATTTTGAGCATGACACCTGTTTATAATTACCTTTTTCCTGAAGATAGGTTTGGTCTGACCTCCATAACCTTGCTGTTTGCGGTCGTACCTTCTCCTTCCTTGAGAGGCTGTCCTTTCCTTACTCTTCTTGTACTGGGTCACCTTATGTAATTTATGGTGTTTGCATTTCTTACAAAAAGTTTTACGCTGCTTGGGGATGTTCACCTGGTTTTTCAGAAAAAAAGAATAATTTTAGAAAAAAAATTAAAGTTGGTGCCAAAAAATGAGAGACAACCATGCCGTAGAGACACATATGAGGAATTACATTTCGAGAAATCCTGTCAAAATGTCAACTACGGGGGGAAAGTGTCACTACAACGGGCAGAGAAAGAGATGGGACAGAGATCAAACAGTAGGGACGGGCAGAATTTGGAAAAAATACTCACCATTTTGAAGAATTTCTCGAGGAGAGAGCCCAAACTTGCGGCATCCAAAAAACGCTGCTTTTCTGTTGAAAATGTGCGCCTTCAGATGGGTATCACATGGTCAGGGACCGACGGGGGGTGGACAGGGGGTGGTCTTTTTCCTCCCACCCTGCGCAACGCATGTTCTCAAACCCCCGAGTCTGGGAGGCTCGAGAGTTGCTCTCAAACCCCTGAAATTTGTCGAAATTTTATGAAAAAGGATGACACCTGGGTCATGTGAAAATCTGAAATTCGGAGACAAGGCTCTCCAGGAACAAAGAGCCATAAAAGATGATGTCGAAAAAATGAAGAAAAATCCGGTTTCTTTCTATTTTTGAGCCAATCGGGTGAGGAGACCGGGCCGCGTACGCTTTCAAAACAAAGCTTCTGCTTCGGCCGCTCTTTCTCGCTGTGACCGTGTCTCAGTCAACTTCTCAGGCTCGTCGGGTTCTCATCTTTCAGCGTGTGTTAGCCACTGACATCCCCACTCGATATAAAATATTAAAAATAGTATACACCAAAATACAAAATATTTATTTATTTCCTTTTAAGTAGCTTGCTACCTTTTAAAAAATTAATAATCATAAAATGAGTTCAAACGACAAATCTGAGGTTGCAGTCGACAAGACGGAAAATAACGACAAGGCCGGTGGTGATGCTAAGGCTGAGGTCAAAGGCACAAAGCGGGCAGCTGAGGTAAGGATAAAAAGAATTATTTTCTCTTTATTATCATTTTTTTTTAAAAAAGAAAAAACTCTTTCTCGGTCTTGAATCAAGGGTCATGTCGTTGTTTGTCTCATAACAATGGAATAAATTATCCTGTATATATATATACATTTGATTTCCGGAGACATGCATAGGTATATAGGAGACTAAGGGCCTCTTACCCAGGTGTGGGGGGAGGACAAGTAATTAGTACTTGTCATTAATAAAATTTTTTGTCTTTCAATTTCTGAATGTAAAGTAAATATGTAATCGATTAGTTTTTCTCATGTATATATCCCAGCTATGTCTCTCTCTCGCAAGCAAAGCTTGTGCCGGCGTTTATTTCTCTACTTAGAAAATGGCCCCGTTCGTCTCTAAGGGGGTGGAGCGAAGGCTCGTAGCGGCGCGCATGGTACCTGATTTGACAGCGGCTTCCCTCTCGCCGCTAAATGAGAAGAATTTCCCGATTTATTTTTATAAATGATTGACAGGGCAGTAAAAACTTTTCCCCTACACCTCAGAGAATGGTCCACCACAAGACCGGAAAGATGTTTTTTTTCATGATGATTATTTGTCCTGGTTTTTATTAATTGATCTGATTCCTCTGTCTGAAAAACAGGAGAAAGGTGACGATGTGAAGAAAGCAAAGAGGGAAGAAAATGGGGAAGATGAAGTAGAAGAAGAAGACGAAGAGGATGTTGAGGGAGAGGAGGAGGAAGAAGAAGAAGATATTCCTGAAGGAGAAGGTATTTAAAATTTACAACATCTTTTTTCAAAATCATGTTATCATCATCATCATGAATTGCTGTTGTGTGTGTGTGTTATGGTTCCTGTTGATCCTCTCCCTCCTAGTTATACTGCTACTATGTAGTAGTACTAGTAAAATCGTAGCAGTGCTACGGTAGTAGTCCCCTCATTTTTTTTTCGCTCTGTACACTCTTTCACCATACATTTAAGGTGAAATCAGCTCGGGTGTCCGTTATTTTTATATTACTATATATTACTGACGACATCTTTTACTAGACCATTCTGATCATTCCCTTGACAAATACAATAATGATGATGATGATTTCATGTGACAATAAATTTCTCCTCCTCCTCCATTACAGTTGTACAAGTAAATATGTATTTATGAAATCATTTTCTTGTTTTTGTCCTAGAAGAGGAAGATGAGGAGGATGGTGGGGACGTAGAAGGGGAAGGAGAGGAAGATGAGGAAGACGCGTGAAATCTCCCACGAGTATTGCATTTTGTGTATATTAGAATTAGTTTATATAAAAAATTCGAAAAAAAAGAAAAAGATTTAGGAATTTACACAACAACAACTCCTACAACCACTCTCCCTTATATAACTTACAACAAAGACTTTTATATAAGTTTGATAAAGGTGAACTTTAGTGTTCTGCTGACAACATATATACATATATATATTCTACAATTTAAAAACAACAACAAAAAAGGTTTATCGAAATATCAAATTGGTTCTCTCCGTTATTTTTTTTAAAAATACATATTATTACTGTGTATATTTGTGTTGTTTTTTTTGTTTTGATTTTTTTTGATTTTCTCTTTTTTTTTGTCAATTTGATGATGATAATATAATTGTTCTTTTTAATAATTATAATAATAAGGACGATGATGATGAAGAATTCACTTCTAATTTTAGTCTGATTCTCTTCTTGAAACATGGCATGCGTCTACAGACAACACAGAACAACAACATAGAAAGAAAAGAAATATATATACATAATACAAACAAACAAGCGTTCTAAATGAAATAAAAAATCCTGGTGGTCTCATGCCTTGGACTAATGTGTTAGTGCTTGCCAATATTTCGGCATGTTACCCCATACATATTTCTACAATATTATTATTACTACTACTATTATTATTAATTAATTATTATGAAAAAAAATCATGATAATAATGATGATGGTTATATTCAATGTTCTAATTTAATTTTCGTCAGGAATTTACTTATTCTGTGTGTCTGTTTGTGTGCATTAGAGGACTTAGGTGTAGATAGTATACAATATATATATATACAAGGTCTGCGTGAATTGTGTGAAATATTTTCACAATATATATATTATATATATTTACTAAATATATATAAATACAAAATAATTTACTTCTGTTACGTAATTAATATTATACAACAAGATTAATTAAGTAGCTCAATTATGAAGAATTTTTTTAAATACTGGAGTAATAATAAAAAAAACAAGTTGTTTAGGCTATAGGTAAAACTATGAAACTACTACTACTAAAAAACAAAAAATGTAATCTGTAACAATTAAGTATACATACATATTACAACAACAAGACACACACACTCTGTACTCCTCCTTACTACTGTGTATTTCTCTTTCTCCTCTGAACGTAGATGATTTCAATTCAGTTTTTACTACCTTTTGATTACTAAACACATTACACATACATGTATATGTATATACCATAAATATGAAACATCTCTTATATAAAGAAAATGATTTAATATACTGGAATACTATACACACATATGTATATCTCATATGAAGAAAGGAGCAAAAATAACGAGTGAACCAACCGTCACCGCTGCTACTGTTTAAAATATATAAAAATGAAAAATATTACACACAATTTTTACCCTCTATCTCTATCGTTATGATTTCCCTGCATGAATTTATTATTATTATTACTACAACACATTTCAAGTAAGTGATAGTTTTTTACGACTCTACCTGACATTTTGTTCAAAACAAAAATGAAGAAAAAAAAGAATTATTCAATGATTATCCAACCAGATATTATTATTTAAAAAAAAAAAATTAAATCGTCTACCTGATTACTTTGTAATTTTCATCCCATCGATTTTACTTCACTCTCGCTCTACCTCGGCTTTTTACATATTTACCTACTTAGATTTGATACCTTAAACCTTCCTACCTACCTAGAGAGACATTACAAGAGCTAGTTCAAACTACTTGGGTTCACTGCTAACACACTCACTCCTAAATATGTGACAAATCTACATACCTACAATACTACATAGTACAAGTTTATTATTAGTTGGCTTTTCTTTGTGTCTGTCCAGTCTAAATACACACACGCACACACAATGTGATACATTCAGAATGTATGACTCTGTATCAATTTCATACCCTTTGGCTAACATCAGCCAGTGCATTTCACACACAAGTACTTACATATGAATCTAATGGGTGAATACCCATAAGCTTTTCTAGACACATTTCAAGAGAGAGAGTGAGACAGAGATACAGTCAAGTAGTCGTTGAGAAGTAACTTTGGGCTTCTTTTCGGTACAAATATCTGCTGTCTCATGCGCGTTTCTCGCGAAAAGCGGAGGTGCTCTCTAAAGGGCAAAATCCGCTGGCCTTTTTATGTACACACACACCACTACCAACGAGTAAAAGCGTAGAGACAAGTACCATTCAATTTTGTTGATAACCAAGCTATTCTGGCCATGTACTCTGTAGGATGTGAGAGGGTATATAAATATATGAAGGAGAAGAAACATTTCTTAGTGTATCATCCAAAAGGTATTAAAAACATATATAGTATTACAACAACTAAAACAAGAAGAGAATGAAAGGAGGATCATGATGTGCTTCTCGACCCCCTCCATTCCATGTTAAAAACATTATCCTCATGCTGTCTGATGATGAAGTACCGGCTACAGTACATGTTAAACTATGTAAGTAGTGTACATACTGTCTCTCTCTCTCTTGTTGTTGTTCTACCTAGCATTACATAATTATCCCACAGTTTGTTTCCCTTCTCTCTCTCTCTTTATTTACGTCCCCTTTCTTTCGCTACACATAATAATACACATACTCTCAGATCACCAACAACAAGGAGGTTTTAGTACCAGAGGACTTTGATGCTGCTCTATAATATATTTTATGATAATGGGAAAGAAGGTGGATCCTTTCTGAAAAAATCAATCCTTCCCCTACTACTCCACACTTAGTTTCTCTTCAAAGGGGTACCATAAGACCAATCCCGAGAGTTTCCCCGAAACATTTTGGCGGATTTCTATGATTTTTCGAGCAAATATTTTAAATTTTTTTTGTCAAAATGAGACTCACTGGAGAGGATATGAATGACGGCACGATCTCTTTTGCAATGGATATACAGTCTGTATTTATACACATTTCAACTCTAAAATTGTCTCATGGATACTCAATGTCATCTAATTTTGTAAGTTGACAAAGAAAATGATATAGTAGCATTGCAACTTATTCAAATGATGTTAGTAAGTTGACACTATTTATTCGTGTTACCCCATTAGCATTAAATGTCTTTATAAAAGCAAGAGGGTCTGGAGACCAAGAGTGTCCAGACTATTAATGATGGAACTGATGAACTACCATGTCATTAGGTCATTTCCGGAATGCTAGTTCCGAGTGAGTTGAAATTATTTATTGTGTTTCTTTCCCAGGAGATTAATGTCCAAATATTATACAGAGGATGATTTCATGACTTTGGCCTTTGATGTGAATTTTTTTGGAAGGGTCCAGTTGTAATGTGGCAAGCTGAGGTCACTTGGGCAGATAGAAATGACCAAAACGTAAATGGAAAGGTCATTGGCTTGTCAATTGGCTTTCTCGGTACTGTGTTGACGGATTTTGACCGGGTCTTCAAAAAAATGTCTCAAAAATAGTCTCACACTGGGATAACCGTCGGGAAATGGATATGACCTCCCCGGGTCATTTTTGGATGACAGTGACAAGTTGACAAGCCTCAGACACAATACAGACACAATGAAGTTAGTAATTGCAAAACAATCATTTATGAACTAAGTTGTTTAATTTGAATACATCCAGACTCTGGATTCCAGAGAGAGGTTTAATGAGTGCTTGCCACAAATAAAAGTAATTATGACCATCTAGTTGAGAATAAAAGTTGAAATGTAACTTTGAATTCTAAATCTTAGAGCCATCCTTTCTCTAAGGACTTTCTCCATACACACAAAGGTTATTTATGACATTTGTCAAGCAAGTCATTTTATTATGAACTAAAAGTTGTCATTTCTCTCTCTCTCTCTTGTAGATTGACAATCGCCAAAGATTTTTACGTAAGAAAAGATGCCTAGCTGCAGCGTACTGAATTTGTTTACTATTTTCGTGTGGAAATAAGTTTTTGAATAAATAACAAATTGCACAGTTGTTTCTATTATATCCTCGATTGGCATTTAATTTGCTGCAGAATTATACAAAGTAATAATTATGCATAATATATTAATCAATGATTATGCAAAAAAAATTAGGTACACATATATAAATGCAATGTAAAAAGATTGACAAAAAACAAAAGGGTTAACATGCACAGTTTTGAACAAATCTCATCTGTGAGTTTTCTGAGAAAACTTTTCTCTGTCCCTTTTCACAGTCGACTCACATTTTCATTAAATTAGTATGTATTAATACATTGTTTGCATGTAGAGATCTCTACGCGAGTTTTTTAACAAAAATTAAAAACAAGAAATATATTATGAGATTTATATTATGGTAAAATGTGGGCTGAAATATGTCATTTTAAAAAGTTTTGTTTGCAAAGCTCCCAGCAAGATTGTAGGTATAGACTAGAGTAGCAAAAAAGATATTTTTGCTCAAAAATCCGATTCTTTTACTTTTTCTTATTTTTCGGCGATGTGGGTTGGAAAACACTTGATGCTGACATAAGGCTCTCAATGTACTGCCCCAGAACTTGATTCTCTGACCGAAGCTTCAAATTCTCTTCTTTCACACTGTCCACCCTTTGGGAGAGATCTACCAAATTACCAACAGCAATTTTTAATCATCATGATTACACAACGATGCATTGAACAAGTACAGAGTTAGCCATAAATGTAGAAAAAGGGCACTTTCGCTTTAACTTTCTCTGTCATATTTTTTTTGAAAAACAAAAAGATAAAAGGCTTCTAACTTTCTCCAAATTTGCCGTGCTAGATTTCAGAAAAAAGGAAAGAATTTGGGAGGAGGGAAATGTGAGAATCCAGCCAACGCTCTCAAGTAATCATTCGTTCGGGGAAAGTTAATTTTTCCCCGATTAACTTTAACTTTTTAAAAACAAATGACAGAGAAAGTACAAGTTTCCCTGCATTTTGAGACTGTGGTTATCAAATTCGGCTTCCGAATCTCACAAACATTCCTCTCCAATCTCTGCGGAAGATTCGTATGACTAGCTTTGTACTACACAAATTCATAATAAGTTTACTAATCTCAATTACCATCAAGAGTATTTTGAAGTTCAAGTACTTGTGCAATCAGTCTAGCCTTCTCCTCCTGCTCATCTGGACTTACATCTGGATCTAAACCTGTTTTGACAAGTCAATGTCATATATTAATTTTTGACCTCAAAATTGGGCCTTGTACAAAATATGACATTTTAATAGTTACTGTTAGGACCAGCACTAGACAGACTGTCATTGGTAAATGTTGAAGGAAGAGAGTCAAAACTCCTTGTCAGTCCAGCAATGTTAGGACCCGAGGCCTGTGATGGTGAGTCGACATCAGCCTCTTGAATCACCGCTATCAAAAATATATAATTAATTATTAATGGCTTAAAAAAAGAAAACAACCATATAGCAATATAGCATTGCTATATGGTATATGGTACTATATGTAGGAAATGAAAAAATCAAACCTTGTGGATCATCATCAGCCAAAGGAATATTATTAATGTCTTCATCCAAATGACTGCAAGTCGATGTATTCATTTGAATTATCAAAAATCACAAATCAGTCAAGGTTCAAAATTTCTTTTTTATGGAAAAGAAAGTCGATTGAGTTGTTATTTGACCCTTCTTCTTTAAGCCAGACTAGAATATTTTCATTGTATAAATTTCAGTGAGAGTTCATATCATGTCAAATCCCTCCCTTCGTCCTCAGAAATGTCAAATCTTTGTCACAATGTGTCAAGACGAAAGGAATTTCAAAACGACATTGACACAACTGATTATTGTACTGTGCAACCTCTCAATCTACCTAATTCAACGTTGATTATCTAATATCCCCACTAATTAGTAACCCTAGAGAAAATTATTACAGTGACACTAAAATAGTATCCTTTAGAAAGCCGTACATCGAATTTCCTTGTCGTCTCAATGAAACCTGACAGACGATGCTGTTCTCTCCCCTTCGACTTTGGCACTAGCCCTATTTGATAACATGGAAATACATACTGCGACAGCAGCTCGACTAGCTTCAGGCATGGAACTTGGACAAATTTTTCGTTTCTCTTATAGTACGACTTTCTAGACAAAACTTTCTCTATCCTAGTCTCAAAATCCTTTTGAATCGACAAGACTTTTCCCTCTACATTTCCGTTCTGATAAAAGACTGCGCTGGCTGTGTTCTGAGTTCAACTCGAGTATGAAATAAAATCTGAAGAGATGGTCAGAGTCCCTTTCATGTATTAGTGTTGAAACGTACGAATTCTGAACATATGTAGTAACTGGCTACTAACTGCAAAGCCTGGAAGTTGAAGACACAACATAGAACCAAATACGGTCAACATCATGAAATCGGAGGGTTTCATCTCGAAAGAGAATACTCAATACACAAGGTGATGGCCAACAAAATTGCAGATGGAACTCGATACACACATGAAGGTCAGAGGTCACGTCCAAAAACCCATAGAACCTGACACGAGCACATAGATGGTTTCGCAATTTGGCTGTATAATGGGTCACAATTAGAAAAAACTCCTTAAATCATTACGGATCTCCTTACTTTGTGCTAGATTTGTTACCTGTGTTTATATCACAACTAAGTAAGGGACGACGGGGTAAAAGTTTACCACTTGGTTTATGATTGGAATAGTCGACTCAGAATATATTTTGTCAAATGTCACGTATCTATGAGGTAGCTGAGGAATTTCTACATCTTATAATCAGGGTGTGAGGACCCCAACATGGAATCGTGACCCGTAATGACCTTTTTAGTTAACATTGCCAAAATTCCTATATGGGGCAAAAGTTCACCACTCCTCGGGGTAAAAGTTTACCACTTTAGATTCTTAAATGTGACACCCCATTAACATGAAAATAAGTGAAGAGCACATAAAATAGAAGCTGAATGAATGTAGGACAAGTCATAAGTTGTTCCATGTAAAATAAAATGAAAAATCAACATTTTGTGTGCGTGTTATGAGAGCTGTTCTCAGAACACACACAAAATATTGATTAACTAATAAAACTGAATTGTACCATTTTATTTCAAATGAAACCACTTTGAACATGGCCCACATTCATTAAGATTTCATTTCATATGCTCCTCACAAATTTCCGCTTGAATGGGGTGTCACATTTAAGAATTTAAAGTGGTAAACTTTTACCCCAGTCCATTGAAGTTAGGATGACAGGATTCAAAAGTTAATTAAAGTTGTAGTTAACATTTTTTGATGTGAGTACCACGAATTCAATGTAGAATTGAACGAAGAATGGCCCAGTGAAAGAATTTCGAAAAGGTAGTGAGAAACGGTTACAAATATTGAGTTTTCCGGTCAGCCAAAAATCCTGAATGGACTATCTTTCTCTTTTAAATTGAAGGTCATACTAATTAGGTCATAATTATTACATCGTACATTTTTATATTCTGAAATATCTCTACAAGTTTTCCTAGGCTTGCTAGCTATGCCTCAAAACCATAGTTGACAAATTGAAACAACTATACACTTCATTTTTCAGTTTCAAAAGTGGTAAACTTTTACCCCTTTGTCACTTACAACATAACTTCAAGCTGCTTTTATTACTGTTTTTCTGAAAACCAACGAATTGACACTGAAAAGTTTGGCACTCAAATAAATCTGAGTCTAATGAAATTAAAATCAGTGATAGTAGTAGTGTGGATGATTTTGGGTCATCTACAGATACCAGCTCGGGTCAAATTTTATTCAAATGTATCATAATTTAGGATCAACGATTAAATTAAAGTTCCCCCTTTTACCATCTCTGATATTATTGCTTTATTCTGACCGAATGTACAAAACAAATAAAACAATACAAGAAGTATTCCTACATATACAAAGATTATTTTGGTCCAAGTATCCAGGGCACGTTTTGCAGCATCCAATTTGAATGGCATTTGAATAGAGTACTAGTAGAAGGATGGTGAGAGAGGGAGGTTAAATAAATGCGTCCAATTTTTTTACTGCATAAAAAACTGAAACTGATTGGGCAGGCTCATTCAGTCCGTGGTCACTGCTGTCCTGAATGTCAGGCGTTTCAAGTGGAAGAAAAAGAAGAGAGGAACGTTTTACAACAAAAGAGAAGCCTAAGCTCTCGAGCTCCTCTTTGGAAAATAGAAACTACCTGTAGGTATTTGCAGTTGCGTATGAATTGCCTTTGACTTTATCCTTCTCCTCCGTCCCTCCATCCACTCAGTCTTGATTCAGAAACGAGACGTCGTACGTACCTACTCTTTTCCTCTCTCAATTCTTCTTCCCCCTGCTCCTCTGCATCCACAGTTGTACTGACAATACCAAAATTTGCACACAACAAAACTCCCCTTGGTACACCTGAGCTTATTTTCCACCCTCTGCACACTCTCATAAGAATAATTGGGAAATATCGCTCGTCTTATTTTTGTGATTGTCTCGATGGTCCATGTGTGTTTTATTTGGATTTTGTCAGTGATTTGTTTTGTGCGTGCTTGTCCAGTTAAATTTCTTTCAGGTTAATCTTCCCCCAGTCTGACAGGGAATGGACACATAAATACAATTATGCACTCTCCGAGTGACGTCAAGTGTTGAAGCCCTCACACGCGTCTGTGTTTGTGGGTGGGCTAAAGGGTGTCAAATTGCAATTTAATAACTCGTTCTGTCTCTGTGTTTTTTTGTTGTGTGAGTTGTCACTTGGTGACAAGTAGGGATCTCTCGTTACTTGCCCAGGAGGAATATTGTGTATTTATTGTTAATTGTTAAGGCTTCAACATAACAGTAAAAAGGAGAGGAGGGTGCTTCAATCTTTGAGGGGAAGGGAAAGAGAGGGTGCAGAAACAGGGGGAAAGATTACTGGAACATTTTCGTCTTGAGTGAATCATGTGAATGAAGTTTTTTGTAGTGAACAATTTTAACAAGTTGTGGCCATTGATTTGATTGGCATCATCTAAAAGATTTGGATTGGAGGAGACGGTGAGGTTTTTTTTGGAGGAGATGAAGAAGAAGCATAGATAGTGCTGTGCTTTGATGTTGTCTGTGTGAGTGTCATTCTTGCCATTGTCAGGATGTAAAGTTGTGATTTTGGAGTGTGTACGTGTGTTGAAAAAAAAATTATGGAGAAAATAGAAATAAGCAAGTGGAACACGAGGTTGTATTTCCATACACGAGGAATGTACAGAAAAAAAGACTGTTGAGGATAATTCTCTTCACCTCCCAAACCTTCAAAATAGAGGTAAGTCAGATTGACACTTTTTTTTGGTACCATGACAGTATTAAGAGAGGATCATGGACATGAAAGAGTCAAAGAGGAGTCAACACTTTTCCCTTTACATTTGAACTGATGAAATGATAGATGATATGGGTCTAATCCCTCACTTTGCTCTTTTGTGTATCTTACATTGCGCAACAATCCCTCCCTAATAAGACACATAAAGTCACCCTGATATCTTAATAAGCATCTCAAACCACATAATGAATACACGTGCGCGGATAAAGATGGATCCATTTGGTGGGGGGCACACTCACAACCACATAAGAGAGTCTGGAACGAAGATACAGAATAACTCATGCTTTAAATTTCAATTGAATTGGCATGAGCTCCACGGATTTACAATCGAAAATCTTAGATAAAATAAAATGGAAATACTCAACCTAAGGAACGACACAAACTCCCAAAATTCGACTCACTTCACTACCCTAGCCAGAAGAGAAAGAAGGAACGTTGGAGATAGAGCGGAACAACTTTAGAAGAATTTTCCTCCTTCAAATTCACTCTCTCTCTACAAAGGCTCACGGAAGGAAGGGGAAAAAAATATATATACATATTCCATAAAATAACACTACACGCATCTTTTTTGTCCATGCAATTTTTCCGCATTCAAATTTTTTTTACCATTCTTTGAAATTGCATTCAAAGCCCTCGCACATTTTCATGCGTAGTACAGATTCAACTGGAGAAAGGCTGTGTATAAAAATTTTCTTATTCACCCCAAATCCCAATTTATCTGAAGAGAAATGGAATTTTGTGGGAGAGAATTTGATAGGGAATGAGACAGTGTTGAAAATCTCGAAAATTCTTTGTGGGTGGTGGAAAACAAAAACGGGAAGCAAAGATGGCCTGGCACGTTGTATTTTTCGACTGGAGAGAGAAAGGAGTCAGTTGCCAACATATTATTGATTAGGATTAACGCTTATCCATTAGCTCCCCTCCCCTGCTTTCTCCTTTGTCACTGTTGTTGTATGAAGCCAGGAGAGAATTCTATAGGCATGTCATGCAGATGAGACTCAAGGCAGGAGGACAAATGGCTTCTCCCCTCCTCCCTCAAACAAAGACTTTGACTCACTTCCCTGTCTCTCCAAAAGCTTTTTATGTACTCATGAACTTATAAGGAGTAGTCTGACGAGACGCGGAAATAGAGTGGAGGAGGAAGACCAAACTGAAAATTTATCCTGTGCAAAACTTTTGTTTCCTCCCTCCCTCCCTCCCTCCTTCACGACACACACCCTCACTTTCCCTGATTCTCAAACATACAAATTATAAGCGAAATAACAATCGGCATTCGTCATCCCGTCAAGCTTCATCAGCTTCCTTCTTTCTTCTCTTCTCTCTCTCTCTCTTATGCAAATAGTGATACATCCTATGGTTGCTAAATCAGTCTCTGATATGATTTTCTTACGTGCCTCCAGTTCCGTCTTTCCCCAAAAAGTTACGTCTGCTCAAGAGTGAGATGAGTGGAGAAGATGCAGAGAGATGAATATTTTGTGATTTGAATACATTATCTCATTTCGAGTGTGATGAATGGATGGGTGAGGAAAATGTGAGGAGGAGGAAAAGAATTTTCTTTTTGACCTGGAAAATCAGTTGACAAGAAGCCAGGGACTCGTAAATTTTACAAAAAGGGAACCTCGTGATGCCTTCTAAAGGTTGAGTTGGCTGTTGACTTTTGGATAATTAGATTGATCAAGGTGTTTTATTTAGCTTGGCTTTGTGTAGACTTTTATCTTGAGGTCCTTTCCTTTTCTTTGCTGGTGAAAGTGGAAAGGGGAAGACAGAGTATGGTATCACATTTTGGGACAGAATTCTAAACTTTGTTGAGGAAAATGTGAAGAGATGGAAGTAGGATTTTTTTTCAGAGTAGGAGTTTTCGTATCCAGGTGGATGGGAAAGAATGATGAAGAATTTTCGTAATATTCTTTGTATAGGATCCAGCATTGTGCTTTCTCTGTATTTTCTAGCTAGTCTTTTAAAATGGAAAGTCTTGCTATGTGGAGAATGAATGGAATATTATTTTTTGTGGCTCTTTTTGCTCCCTCCATATACATATACGGTGGACTGTGGTTTACGGTGACTTTTTTTGCATTGTGTTGCGTGTGACAAGGACCTCGGAGAAGAAGTAGAAGTAGAGAGAGATGGAGCGAAGGAGAGATGGTTTTTTGTGTACGGAATATTTAATATGTTTTTACTGCATGACGACCCAAAGTTCCTGACTTGAACTAACATTAAAACAAAAAAAGGAGTTTCTTTGCACAGGCCTCGAGAGAAAGGGAGAGGGAGAGGGAGAGAATATTAAATAAAAATCTTTGCTGGCGAAGCGTGAAGAAAAGGCTAATTAACGGATTAGAAGGAAGGAGGACTTGGATAAGGAGGAACAAGATAGGCTGAAACAAAGACCAGATTAAAAGTACACCTATGCATAATGTGGCACTGTGTGTGTCTAGTGTCTACTGTCTATCCTGGATAGACATTTCAGAATACCCTATCATCCCTGTCTGTCTGTGACTCTCTCCGTGTACGTATAGGTATTCTGAGAGTTGTTTGCAATGTAAAAGTTTGAGAGAATATGTCAGAGAGAGGGAGAGATAAAGTTGTAACATTTCATTCTTTAGGGCAAAAAGGTTCACGCCACTTCAACTTGCACCATCGAAAAACTCGGGAAGAAGAAGAAGAACCTTCCACACTCCATACTCTTTATTCAACAAAAGAATGAGAGAGAGATAGGGAAAGTCAAGTAATGATGACTCTTGACTACCACTACTTCTACACATTTTAAAAACGAGACTACACACACACACAAGAACGCAGAGATAGGAGAGACACATCAAACTGTTTACAAAACTCACCCTTTCAAGTCTTGGGGTAAAAGTCAAACATTTCGGATGTGAAAGATCTTTTGAATCGTCCTCAACAACAAACGGTGACTGGGACTGTGATGATGTTTTGTACATATAAATCACGTAAGACTTGAAATCGTTTCAACAAAATAAACGAATTTCTCAAAATATCGTCTAGTTTCCTCCTCACTCCCTCCCTCCCTCCTCCCCCCACAGACATAAATTCTAATTAATTAAAACAAGGCTCCGTCAAACTCATAATGAACAAAATGTGGAGAATCCCAGGAGCACAAGGAATCCCTTGCCATGCCATTGGAGAATCTGTTCGTGCTTTCAGAGTATGTATTTAACAAATATCCATGTACACACACAGAGACGAGAGACGAGGTCGGAATAGAAATCTCCTTACATTTCCTTTATTCCATCACCACATGGTCCAACTTTATTTGTCCATGTGAAATTGATTTTTTTTGCGTAAAAGGAAATATCGTCTACACTCAACACTTGACTTCCCTCTCGAGTTACAGATCAACCTTCTTTTTCAACTGACTCTTGTACACACACAACCGTAGTCTAAAGACTTTCCCGGATCCCGGCATACAACAATTTCCGACTTGTTCAAATCTCCTTTAACAATTTTGCATATTTTTCCATTGAATGTCCATCCGGGGTTTTAAATTTTTGGAAAATGTGTCCATGAATCCGCTAAGGAGGTTATTAAATCTCGGGTAGTTACTTTGAATAGAGTGAATATGTGGAGTGGGTTGTATTATGAGAATACGGTGTCGCCTTTGAAAGAGTGGGTGTGAGTGGAAGGGATAAAGGGGGTTGCCAGAGAATATTTCCACGTACCCTCCTCCCTGTCAATCTAAATGCAACATTTCATGTTGTTCTACACGGAATCTGAGTCAATCCTTCTCCTCCACAACAGAAAGGAAGGATGGGAGACAGTGGAAGAGGAATGCAGAATGCATATCCGATGACTTGACTCAGCCAATGTCAACGTCAATCCGATTTTTGTTCGTGTACCATCCTAGACTGTCTCTCAACACATAAATATAAAACGGGGCGAGAATTTTCATTTCTTCCTGGTCGTGTGTGTGTGTGCTGTGTTGTGTGTGTGTGACATGTGAAGTCTCGACCTATTGTGCCATGGTTCATTCAATATAGTCTCCAGTTATTACATTACTTGCTGTCTTTCTTGTCCAAAATCCTTCGTCTCCTCTTCCTTCCCCTGTCACCCCAATATCCGGGTAGAGAGAGAGACACACACACACCAAGAGACATACGAACCACCACAATGACAAAAAAACCCACCATAATTCCATGGTAGGTGTACATAATGGAGCTAATACTCTAATCCCTTCTTTTCCTATTAAACTGACTTTCTCCAGAAATCCCATCCTCCTCTTCTCTTCCTCTTCTTTTCCCTCTCTCTCTCCTTTAGAATCGTCATAAAGGAATTCTTCTCCTTTCTTCCTTCCCTCTCTACAATATTGGTCTTATATTGACCCCTTCTTCCTCCGTCTCACTTTCACTTACCAGAAAAATGTCAACAAAGGGAGTCAAATTTGAAACGACCTTCTTCAACTCTGTCTAGTTATTTTAGTCTGTGGTGCCCTTTCATCTTACCCCTCCTCACGACTTTCTCCTTTTCCTGTTAAATTATTTCATGCTCTCAAGAGCCCAAAATACAATTTATACACAGTTTGTACGGTTTCATTCAGTTATTCCGAGTTTCTCTTTTACAGAAGGATGTATGCTTTTTTTGGAAAACAAATTTAAACACACGCTTCTATTGCATTGATTTCTCCATTCAAATATTGTACTTCACACAACCTGCTCTTTGTGTGTGTATTGTCAGAGATGAAATACATAACGGAGAGGAGGAAGAGAGGAGGAGGACATGAATTTATATAAATTTTCAACTGTGTCCAATATCCCGCACTCCCACGCACACACAACACAACACCTTTTTCCCCTTTTAGAGGTTGTCGTCAATTAATTAGAAACGAGGAGAATGAAGCCATGTGTGTAATGTAATTGCTTTGAATATTGTCGAGACCTTTCCTCCTGTGTGGGGGGTACAAAGGTACCTTGTTTTAATTTCAATATCATAATTACAAAATGCTCCGCGTACACACACACACACGAATCGTGGAATGGGAGAGGGAGAGGACGTGAGGTTGTGAATTATCGTCTGTTTATGAAGAGGGGATGTAAATGGTTTGATTTATGGGGAACGAAAACACAGCAGTCCTGCTGGGTTTCATGTTCGGAAGAGTTGTGGAATTTCATGGTGCTGACATGACTTTTAGACTACAGGGACTTCCCCTCTGTTACAACACGAGGACTCAGCTTCCCTTCCCTCCTCTCCACTCTCCTCTCTCAAGATGAGGTTCATGTGGTGAGATAGTCAAAAAGCTTTCGGAGAAACAACAACAGATCCTCCTCCTCTCCCTCCCTGTGTACACAGTACGGCTGTACTCGTGTGTGGTGGGGTTCCAACTCTCAATTTCAGTCGTAATCCCATAACGACACGCATTATTACTAGTCGTTCGAACAGAAGAAACCCAGAGAGTACACAAATATAAGTTCCGGCTCATTAGCCAATCCTTATTTCTGTACACTCCAAAAGTGTGTACTCCAGTTCAGGCTGTACTGGTATTTATTGAGGAGCCTACACAAATATCCTGACCCACGAGAGAAAGGGATGGAGAGGAAGGGAGAGAGAGAGAAAGGTGGAGAAAGTCCTGGCTTCAATTTTTGTACTTTCCTTTACACCGCTACATACTTCTAGGTGGACTAATAAATGCTCAACGCACTTCCGCATGTTTTTTTCAAAAGAAAAGGTAATGTAGTCTATTTTGAATATTATTTTGGGAGATGAGATCAAAGTGTTGGGGTTGGATTCAAAAAAAAGAAGAGGACTACGACCTCAAGGGAAGAGACTGATGGAAGAGATAGCATCCCTTCACCATCTCAAAGTCATGTAGAGGAGTACACCGGCGTCAAATTATGTAGATGTTGAGGGGAACTATGCATTTTTTAATGAAAAGCTTCTCAAATAAAAAAGAGACAATTCCCTGGGCTCTCCTCTCAACCAGAATGACAGAGTAACACTGTTCCTCCACACACAAAAGTTTTTACCAAACAACACATTCCACTCCTCCTCCTCCTCCTTCACTACAATTTCTCTCTAATGTTCCTTTCTAGGCTGACAGTCAACTTATTGACTTTGCACAGGAGGAATGGAGGGAAAGGGATTTAGTCCCAAGGGCTCCTCTCAAGTCAGGGAAGCCGGAATTTTCATACATAATATCTTACATTTATTCCACACAGAGTCAAAGTGGAGGTCATTACACAGTTGTAATTGCCGATTAGGGAACAATTTCATGATCCACCATGTGCTTCCCTTACAGAAAGGAAGGGACTGGGTTCCTAAACATTAATATGCATACACAAGGAAGGAAACAAAGAGAGAGAGAGGCTGTGAAACTGTATATGTAAAAGAAAAAAAAAAAATTCTCTATCCAAAGAATTGAAATCAACATAATCTCATCTCAGTCACTTTCTCCTTGTCCAAATTTTTATTTTCTCCCACCATAAGAATTATGTAAGTAAGGTAAAAAATATTGTATATACAGTAGGGAGAGTGAAAATTATTTTAGTGTGGATATTATCTGTCGATCTTACTCTTACATTTTTGTTGAGAAGAGGAAGGATTCTCCCTGTGGATCATCACTTGACTTGAAGAGTTGATGCCTTTTCTTATGACTGTCATACCAAGTTGAGCTGATAGTGTGAGTCCTCCTTCCTTGTTCCTCTTCACAGCTGAAAGGATGGGAGTGTGTGGAATGTGAATGAAAATATGATAGGTACAATTGAATGGGGATATTTCATTGGGTCTCAGCATCATTGACAAAAGAGGAAGGAGAGAAAGAGAGAGAGTTTAAAAATTGAATGGATAAAGGATTGATTGCCATGTGATGATACTCTCCTCTTTTCCTGGTGTGTGTGTGTGTCTCTCTCTCGGAGAATGAGAATCTGTTCCAGAAAAAGAAGGAAAAAATAAAGAGGGAAGAGGATGAGATGAAACGAGTCCCTCAGGATGGTTATAGAAATTCATAATATACACTCCCTTTCTTCTTTTTTTTCTCAGTTTGATTTTTTTAGAAAGAGGGAAATTGATTCGGAATCTGCATTTCGCCTTTGGCCTGTACTGCACAGCACAGAAAAAAAGGAGGGTGGAGATTGGAGAGGAGGATATAGTGAGCATTAGCCAGTAAATCCAGGGATATTTAGTCAAAGAGTGGTGCTGTCTGGTTAAAAGAGAAGAGAGAGTGTGAGTGTGTGTGGTGTGAAAAAGTTTTTTCAATTTTTCAATGATGAGCACAAGAAGGAGGGAACTACCTTTTCATCCATCTTTTCCTCATTTCCTATTGAATTTCAAATGTTAATCCCTTAGCCCTCTTTCTTCCATCCTAAATGCTCTCCTCTCCTTTTCGACAGTTTCTCAAGAGAGAGAAGAGAGAGAGAGGATGATCGAGTTTCTTCTCCTCATTCCCCATGAGTGTTGAATGTGGAGAAATTATTACCTTGAAAATCAATAGAGGAAAAACCATCATCATCTTTCTCCCCACTCCGTTTATTCACAAGGAATTCAAAGAAAGGAGAAGAGAGTGTAATTTTTTGAATGAAGAGTCTTTCATAATGTGTGAGTGTCTTTTTCTGTAGATTGTATGGACAAGCTTTCTTGTACGTTTGGAAGGAGGATAGAAAATATGGAGAGTTTATCCCATCCATTAAAACCCCAACATTCATTCACATGGTCTTCTTTTCTCGCCTCCAGCCATGTCTAAAATAGTGTGTGTGTGTGTGTAGGATGTGTATAGATTGTATCCTACACATTCGCCAACATTTGCATGCTCCTCCATCATTAATTTTGTGGGTTCACTGGTGGTGGTGATGTGGTAGAGGGAATCTCCGATTCCCTCCACCCATGCAACCTCTTCTTCTTCTTCTGCTGAGGATTCTAACAAATTTTTTTTGAAATGGTGAAGAATTTTGTCTTTTTCTTCATATCTTGTCTCCAACTCTCTTCCATGGTCTCGCATTGCGTAGCCCACACACACACACACATAAAGGTAAAGCTGTTCATTTTTCAAGCTGTGAAACACGTCCAGGAGGCCCTGACAAAAGAAATATTGATGTCTATATACTATACTACAGGGTGTGTGTACTCGTACTTCGAATGGAGTGTGAATGGGTGAAATAGATAAACTAGCATTAGACAGGCCGGGGGGAAGAGAGGAAGAAGACGGAAATAACCCGTCCCTCCGTCGGGTAAAAGCCAACACTAAGGAAAGTCGGGGCAGAGACGGGAACGGGGAAAGAGGATGGGGGCAGGGAAAGTTTCTTTGACAGGCTTTTGGAAGAGAGGGTGCGTACACCCGTGTGGAACATTCTACGCTCTCTCTCTCTCACATATTGATTTATGAACACAACGTCCCCACTCTCTCTCTGCCCTGATCAGATGAACTCGGAGAAAACCTTTCTACCCGCTTTCTTCCCTCCTCCTCCACCTCCTCTGAAGATGATTTTCACCTAGAACACATCCCGTGGATTATTTTCCCATTCCTTTCATCAACAACATGACTTTTCTCTCGCTGATTCTATTTATTCTCCTCACTTTTTTCCCTATACAAATTGTATAATACAATATACAATATATACAGCCAAAATGTAGGAATCTACCTCTCAAACTCTCTACCTTCACCTCAAGTCGATTCCATTCTATTTTTTTATTTCCCCACTCTACACTTTCCTAACAAATTCATACACTTAGCCTGCACACAGCGGAGCAATATTTGATAGGGAGGATGGAGGATGGGGAAAAGAATTCAGGAATGGAAGAACTTTAAAAGCACTTTTCAACTCTCCACATTTTTTTGACAAAAAAATAAATATATATTTTATGATCCATCCGCATCTTGGCAGTTAGCTTGACTCTCTCTCTCTCTCTGCCTCTCTTTTAGACAGTGAAATAATGCTCATTCCTTTTATTATTCCATATTGCGAAGGTGTTGTGTGTCTGTGTATTAATACGACAAAACTTCTCTCTCTCTCTCTTTCCTCCTGTGTGTGTGTGAGGGAAAACCCTTTTTCCACTCTCACCTCCTCCTCCTTCGCAAAAGGTATGGAATGGGCTGGAGCATAAATATAAGATGAGAAAATTTCATCTCTCCTATTTCCATTCCACACACTTCCCTCCATGTAAACACACACACGTCCCTCGTCCCTCTCACACACGCATTTCGAAGGAGGAACACTCTCTCCCATTCAAATATGTAATTAAATGTAGTGCAAAACCATACTTTTTCTCAATTTTTTCCACTATTATCCCTCGTTACTGAAGTGTGTGTGTATGTGTGTTGGGGGTGTGTGTGGAGAGAGAGTGTAAAATACTAGTAGCATAGCTTTAAATACAGTCCACACACACACAAATTCGAGAGAAAGACAAGGTGTAATAACTGTGAGAATGGAGACTTGATTTATAAAAAGTGCATATGGGCATTCATACTCGTACATTCAACATTAGTAGAGGAACTTAACAAATGGAAAGGCACAATGAACTAATGCAGATAGAAACGATGAGATAAGGCGAAGAAAAAAGATAAGCTCAATAGAATTGAATTTTTTATGTGTTTGTTAGCTCTATTGCAGACAGACAGAGGTACAGACACGCATACCGCTAGTTATATGAATAATTGCAAACATTCAAACAGAAAATGGCATGTCTCTCTTCTGAACCAGTGGACTGTATGAGGTCTGTTTATCTGGTGCTGTGTGTTGTGTTGTGTGTGTGTGTTGTAAACAATTGAATCCGGGGGAGTGAGTCATTTGTGAAAATAATAATAAACGAACAGAGTTGCATCCCGTTATATTCTGTACTCCCCCCATTTCATTGTGTCATTGTATTTCCATCCACTTCCCCTTCTTCTCCTCAGTCTCTCTCTCTGTCTTGGATACCTTGAGTTTGTCTTGTCTCACATAATATTATAAATAATACCTGATGATGTTTGATTACTTTTATATAATCAGGGAATTTTATTCTCTCTGCCTCCATTATACAATAAACAACAATACAATGAGTCTTTCTCAAAAAACTCCGTTTACTACTGGTTAAATGTGTGTGTGTGTGCACAAAACCATGGAATAACAACAAAAAATATCAACAACAATGTTTCTCTCTGCTGCTGTGGTCAAAGTTTTATCGCTTTTGTACCCTACAAAAGTGGTGTGTAGTTTTGTAGACCGGACACTCATTTTTTCTCATCGTTTAACAAGCTGTAAAGATGTACATGGGAAGTTTTGTACAGTAGAATGACGTAAAGGTCCTCTTGGCCTTTTTTACAATTCTACACTGTACAAATGCCAAGATGCCAACTAATGACGCCAGTGTTGATTAATCATTATCGTTTTTCCCTCAATTGAAGAGTTTTATTTGAAAAATTTATTCCAAGAAATTAGACTATTACTAGAAATTACTTATTACTAGAAATTAGACATTGACAGACAGAGAGAGAGAGAGAGAGAGAGAGAAGCTGTCGATGGAAATAAAACGCTGGATTCTGAGAGATCATTTCTTTTGCACACCACTACCATCTCCATGACAAAAAGGAAGGGAGCTGTCAATGTCTTTTTGACAGAGCGAACGTTAGCCTAGAGAATTGGGGGGGGGGGGGGATGGCAGAAAGCCCAGAACGACAGATACAGACTTTTGTATGGGGTCTTTGGAGGTTTTAGGTGGAGAAGCAAGGAAATTAGTTGAATGAGAAGAGTGAATTCACAGGTGAACTGTTGGTCGGTCGAAACTGTGTGTCTCTCTCTGTCTTTGAGGAGAGGGAAACACTTGGAGGAATTAAATTCCAAAAGTCCTTCCTTTCCGTATTCTCAGACAAAACAAAACAATACGACGAGGAGTCCTTAATTGGATTTTTTCGCATTCACCCCCGCTCTTTGTTCCTCTCCCTGTGACTGAGTGTGTGTCTCCTCTCACACACAAAATACAGAGAGATGTGAGGAGATACACTCAAAAAACAGACAGGGAAGTAAAGTAGCGGTGAAGTTCTCTCTCTCTCCCTTGTACGTGTGTCTGTTTGTAATGGTATGTATATTAAATGTACTCTGCAATTTTCTCAGCTCAGCTGGGTTCTACTTTTTTCCTTCTTGTATTTACTCCATCTCACGTTACCACAATCATCTCCCAGTCACTTTGTACATTTTTTCTCACACTACTAACATACCACAATACACACACAAGAAAAAGAGACAGAAAACAATTCCTTTTTTCCTTTATTTAAGTATTCTCTCTTATTTCATTCGAGATCCTCCGCTTCTTTTTTTCAAGTGTACCAGAATGAGACTAATGTAAAAGACCAGTGAACTTATTAGGCAATTCTTCTAAATCATTTCCATACACACACACGGCAAGGTACGGTAGATTCCCAATCAACCCAATGTAAACAGTAAGACAAGACAAGAGTCTTGGCTTTAAAAACGTCAGAGTCTAAATGCGTAGGATGGTGGGATCTCAGTTAAGAAGTCTAATCGTTATCATACACAAAAATTTTCCAAACTTCTTTTCTCTGACGATCCAATTCATTTTCTACGGTTTTTTGGACGGGGACACGGGAAGCTGGAGAGAAAAAAACTCAATTAAAAGAAAACTCTGATTGCACATTTCCCCACACAACGTTTTATTCAATCAACTGGAGCAAGAGGCATTCAAAAAGAAATTTTAATAGAATTTGTCCATTAAATTGTACAAAGTTAGTTTTTGAAGAAGAAAAAGTATGGGAAATGGTGAGACAGAGAGAGAATGAGAGAGAGAGGGAAGGAAAAAACTTTTTCTATTAAGGATCCTCCTCCACCTCCTCCTCCTCAATGGAGGACGATGGAGCAGAGAAGGAAAGAAGCGACTGTCGTCGGAGTGAGTTAGAGTTTTTGGATGGTGAATGGGAAAACCGCTGCTGGAATTCTTCTTCTTAAAGTCAACATTAAAGACAGTCTGTGTGTGTGTGTGGTTTGGTGAAGGTGGGAGTGGGAGTGGAGAACTGGATAGTAGGTAAAATAAAGGGAGAAGAAGAAGAAGAGAAAAAAAGGTTTCGAGGTAGTTTTGTTCCCTGACGCACATTGCACGTACAACTTTGATCAGGCTTCCTTGTAATTAGATCAATGTCAGGATGGAGATAATCAGTTTTCCCTCATCCCTTCAGCATCTGAGATGGAGGAGGGAGATCCTTCAAACTAGCGTCCCACACTTGAAAGGAGAATTGAGTCCCAAAGTCAATTTTACTGCTCAACGACAAGTTTATTAGTAATTTTTTTGCTATTTATTTTTTTGCACCATCCAAATCATAATCTAATGACAATTGAGATGAAGGAGTACAATGTCCAATTTGTATATGCATTAATTGAGTCAATATGCAAATTTTTGATGGGGGAAAACCATCATTGGATACTGCCTTAGCAGTTTTAGTTTATAAAGCACCGCTCTTCCAATTCAGGATGAAACGACAGTCTACTAACGGAAATCAATGACTTTGACTGGCAAATTGTTGGAATTCCAGCCCAACATAAAGAACTGAAAAAAGCACACAGAATAAATAGAGGGGGAGAGTACAGCTAAAATTCTTTGAGAAGATGGGGAGTGGATTGTATGAATGCATTATAATCAGAAAGCAGAATATTGTGTATTTTCGCAAAAAAAAAAACAGATGCACAGAATCCATCAAGTGACAGCTTTTTCTGAGTGCAGAAAAAGGATGAGAGCTGAGCTGATTGAGAATCCTCTTTGAGGAGGAATATATGTACCAAAAGTAGTGTATTTTAACATTAAACGTCTCTTCAACATACATCCCTCCAATTTTGTGTTGTGCACACACACTTGAAATGAATGTTATGTCTACACAGTTTTTGCAATCTACATATTATGTAGAAGAGAGAGAGGCAGTTTCCAGTGTGTCTTTCTGTGGACATGGAAATTCGCAATGTTCCTCCTCCTCCTTCTCTCACCCCTCAGTTTTGGCAACAGGTGTTTTTCTCATGCAATATCATAACAAATGATCAAGAAACTACTACATAGAAGAAGATAAAAAAAGATAAAAAAAGAGAGTCCCGTTCCTACACACATCCATTCAAGCACACAAGCACAACTCCAAGTTAGCGGACACATGCAAGGACGACTCAGGAATTCTTCCTTAACTTTTTTCCACACGGACACAACCACATCCATTTGCGAATGTTGTGTGTAGTGCTGTGTGTGGAGTTTATCAAAAGGGAACCCCTCTATACACACACACACACAACATTCAAGTTCATACACCATCCTCACTCTTTTTTACGCATGGTACACACTACTCAAATACACAGTAGACACACACAGGAAGTACCACACACATATTATAATCCACAGACAATCTATGAGTAAAGAATTTTTGCGAAAATTCCTCGCTCTTACATACACTCTGTACTGTACACACACACACACACACACACAGTGTGTGTGTATATGTGGAGTCAGCGAGCCATTCAACTTTTACATGCTTCGAAAAATCCTTGTAGTGTGTGTATGTGTGTGTGTTTACCTTGCTAACTCCTCATTGATTTATTCCCAAGTTAAGCTGTGCAAATGAAGAGTGTGTGCAAACAAATACCAGGAGGAGTGTTTGTGTGTGTGTGTGTGCAGTCTTCCATTGTCCATGGAAGTTGGAGGGAGAGAGGTGCATAGGCCAATAAAACATTGTCATGGCAGATATAAGTACACAAACATGTACGGATGTTTGATTATCTCTTTGTCGACTGTCGACACAAAGGCCCCCTTTTCTGTCTTGTGCAGTCAATTATGGAAGAGAGCCCTGTTGGTCTTGGCCCCATTCAGGGAAACTACCTATACTATAGTAGTAGTCGTGAATGATACGGGGAGGAACACATTTCCACTGGTTCAGTTTGAGAATTCACAAATATCTTCCTTTTGTCTGACTTGCATGGGATGGGATGTACAACTCAGAGGGAGAGAGGAAATGTTGTTGAAACGAGTGTACTCTTGTTTCATTCTCCTACATTTGTACTCCTTGTTCCTGTGATGGATGTGTGCACAGAATATTCTTGAGTTGTTTCAAGCCTTGTCTGCCAAGTCATAAATTAGTAATAACAAAACGTGCAAAAGTTGTTCATGCACTTCCAAACAGACACACACACTTAAACAAAGTCAGGCTTTGCTTGTGTGTCTTCAAGTTTACCTTATTTTGGAGTATTCATGGCTCCAAAAGTGGAAGAAGGATTTTTGTCAGGTTCCAAGCTGGTCTCATTTTGGAGGAAAAGTTTGCATGGTGCAGTAAGTATGTAGTAGACAGTTTGGCCTTGAAGGAGGAATTCCTTCTTTGAGAGTCCTGTACTCATACCATGATATTTTCCACGCACCGATTACTACATCATGGTACAGTGTGTGTGTGTGTAATGTGTAAGCAAAGGAGTCTTAACCATTTCATCTAATCTTACTAATAACGTTGCCACTTTTGTTTATTAAAGTCATGGGGGTACACTTTTCCCTAATGAAAACATGAGAACAAGAGAGAGAGAGAAGTAAAGTTCCCATGCGATCAGAATCCTCTTTGATCTGCTCCTGTGTGTGTGTGTGTTTGGACGATTAAATAAGGTGAATAATATTTGTGCATAAATAGGGATTGTATTCACTAAAGCAGTCTCTCTCCAAAAAGGTTGAGAAAGGAGGAACACAGAATTCATAAATGGGTGCTGGTTGTTGGCTTGGAGTGTGCCTCCGAGCCAATTTGTGTGTGTGTGTGTCTGTCTGCGAATAATAGAAGGGAGGGGAAGGAGGGAGATGCTGAAATGAGAGGAGATGATAGAGGAGCAAGATAGTCATTTATGATACGAGACCAAGGAATTCCTCACCATCGTGATAACACACACACACACCAATTACTTCTTTCATGCGTGTGCAAGGTCCACAATTTTGTTATGCACTTTCAAAACTAATATGAACCACCAGCATTGCTACCATTCAACCGTCAGCTTATTTTATATTAAATATAAATTGCAAGTTGGTATAGACTAGCTGTAAATTTTCCTGGCCGTCTCTTCTCCTCAATTCACAAGAGCTAATTGTAGGTAGCATCAACAGCAAACCCTGTATGCACGAGCAAGTCCAAACCACATCAGCTAAATGACTTATAATGTCCTTTTAATAACACACTCCGTTCTCTACACTACACTCTCTACTTTTCTGAATGTGTGTGGTTTGGCAATCAACCTGTAAATAGAAATTATCCTCAATTATTTAAAATTATATTTCCCCTCTCCATCACATCAGTTCTTATTTGGCCACTTGGATTTTGGAACAATCAACATTTTTACTATTGTTTCCCTCTTGTCTACCTCCTCTCCTCTCTCTTCTCCCTTCGAAAATTAGTTTTTTCAGAACCATAGATTTGTTGTCACGTAAATCTTTCCTTGACGCAACTTGGTAGAGACAGAGAGCGAGATTCATCAAAAATAATTTATTTGTTCAAAGAAGAAAAAAACTAAATTGTAGGAAGAGAGTCGTTAAGATGAGGGTAGGGGGGGTATGGAGGGGGTAATAAAACAAGTGGGAAAATGACTACGGAGGGAAAAATACTTTGTCTGAATGAGAAAGAGAAAGAAAAATTGTGTTCAGAAAAGATAAATTTCAAATAGAAATGATATGGGCGATTGTAAAGTTATGTTAGAAAAAAAAGTCAAGTCCTTCTCCTCCTCTTCGTCGTTCCTTGGTTCAAAATAATAATATTTTCAATCTAGTAAAATCGAGGGTGAGAGTCTATTGGATTTCATTATTTTTATTTGGACGATTTCTTTTCAAAGTCTCTCTTCCTCTTCTACAAGTATCCATATAGAGTATATGCTATTATTATCATAGGAAGAGAGGAGAGAGGAGAAATAAATTTAAGATTTTTCTACACACACACACCCTGAAGAGAGAGGGAGAGAGAGAGGGAGAGTGGAGGAGAAGAATTGTGTCGAAGGGTACAGAGACTAAAGGAAAGTAAGTGGGAATGACTTAGGAGAGACGGTGATTTAGTTGCAACTTGAGAGCTTGGATCCCCCAAGAATATAATTTAGCTATAGGGGCATTAGCCAGATCGGAGGTGGTCATAAATGGGGGGAGAGATGTGGATCGTCCCGGGTTTTCTCTCTCTCTCTCTCCTCAAAAGAGACTCTGTAATACTCGGCTAAGCTTTTCGGGAGCTCGTAGCTACGATAAATTTGACATAAAGGTCCCCTCCTCTTTCCTTTGAACAATACTTTACCATTATACTCTCCACTGTGGACTTATAGTTATTACAGAGAGGGGCTCTATATCCATCTCTCTCTCTCTCTCTCTGTAAACTCTTCACACACTACAACCCCCCTTTTACTTTACTTATATGAGCTTCTGTTCCTAATCGACGATCGTAAAAGCTCCGACAGGTTGGCTCCCCACCCCTCCTCCTCCTCCTCACAGGACAGGACATACAGTACTCTTCAGAATGAGGGAGAAAGGTAACTAACTAAACTACACGGCACATGACTCCCTAGCCTCCCCTCTTACACCATTATGGAAATTTATCTTTTGTATACAACAACCCGTAAATGTCAGCCTCTTTCCCGTGTATCCTCTTCCCTTCTCCTCACAGATGCGCCAGAGAGGAGACTAAGGAAAACAATGGAGAATCTCAGGCCAAAGAAACAAATGAAAAGACAAGAACGGAAGAAGAGGAATCCAAAAGAGTCTCTCCGTTTCATTGTATTTGCAATTCTTTTTTTAGAAGATTCTTAGCTTAGTACAAAGTGCTTTCTTCCGTCCCATTTTGTCCGCAGTTAAAACCTTTGTGAAATTTTGAAAGATTTCTGTGATAGGAAAATCCTGTGTAATTTGTAAATAAATTTTTTTCTCGTGAAAATTGGGGTTGAAAATATATGCAAAATCATGGATTCCGGGTGGATTAGACTATGGTACACTTATGAATAACAAAGACTAAGTGAAGATGAGGGAGAGAAGCCTTTGTTTCTCTTTACTACGTAAAAAAATGATGGTAAATTAGAATAGGATTGTGGTGGAGGGCCCTGGGGTTTCAAAATATGTTTAAGGTGTTTTTTCAAAAATTTAGTGTTTTGGTCTATAATGGTTTAAAGGTTCACAAGATTCTAAATCCCTGGGGGGTCTATTTTGAATCTCTGGTTCTTCAGTGCAAATATGGGCGTACTCAATTTTGGCAAAGTTGTAATGTGGGTAGGGGTGAGTATTAAGTGATATTAAGAGAGGAGAGTACATGGTTGGATGTGTCTCTCATTCTCTCTGTATCTCTCTGTCTGATAAGGATGAGGCAGTCCTAGTGTTCTGCTCCACTTTCCTCTCTCTATCATCTCGTAATTTAGACTGGAGGCTGAGGGGAGAAGAATGAACATGTACTTTGTCTCTCTCTCTTGTCTACAACTCGCGCTTCATTTTGTACAGGGGACAGAGTCGTTGAAAGGTCTTCCTCCACTCTTGCAAAGAACATGGAAATCCTGTACAATTTTATACTGAATATTAAAATTTCTTATGCTCTGTCAACAGAGAGATTTAAAATCTCATTCAACCTTTTCTTTCCCATTGCCCTCAGAAATAAACGGATGGATTTTGTCCAGGATAATTTTGTCGTCTGAAATTCGCTCTAGTCTAGAGTGAAAGGATGGAGAGCTATTTTTAACGTGTAAAGTAACGTTTAGAAATCCTTTTCATTTCAGGTTGATTAATAAAAATGAAAGGAAGAAAAGGGGTAACTGTACTATGTGCACATTTCCCCTCAGGTCAATTAGTGTCTCCATTCGTTTAATATGTATAATTCAGTTTAATCATAGTTTGCTAAAATAGGTTAAACAGTTTTCTGTAATATTTGAAACATTTTTTTAATTTACTACGACCAATTTAAAATTTTTTCCTTAATGGATTAAATACTGAGAAGTGAGAGTAATTTACTCGTTGTTTCAACATACAAGTTGACGACACAGTTTTTTAATATTTTTTTTTCATAAAATATTTTTCAAATAGTTGATCTTTAACACCTTAATGAGAGTAAAAAAGAAACTTTTTTTTACAGATGTTTTACATTAATGTAAATTTTTTTATTCTCATCATCTCGAGAGTAATTATAGCATGGAAAATACGGTCTCTCGGGGGAATAACAAAACTTTGACAAAGAGAAGACAGTAGGATATAAAATAGAAAGTAAGATATTTCATAGGGATGAAAATGATTGTGTGACATAAGGATCACATCATAAGTAGAATATCAGAGAGAGAGAGAGAGAGGAAAAACTTTCTAATTAGTATATTATTAAGATGAGGAATACAGATTACATGTCATTTGTGAACCCTATACACACAGACACACACGTCTCCCATGCTGGCTCATAAAAAGTTGGGAATGGAATTTTCGATTGCAGAGATCAGATGGGAATGATTCTCTCTCTCTCTATTGTACTGCTCAATACTAACTGTGAAAATTCCTCACATCTCAGTCGAGTACAGAAGAACAACACTGTGTGTGTGTCATCGTGTCGAATGAGTAGACTAGACTGTGCGTGTGTGTATGTGTGTGTGGGCAGTGGATAATTAGATTATTGAAACTTGTAAGTGGATCAATTTTAAATTCTCTAAAATTCATTCAGGGAATAACAATCAGACATTTGACTGTCACAAATTTCCTTTTGTCGCAACATTTTGCATAATATTGTAGTGTAGTGTCAATACAATAACAACTTTGAACCTTTGCTCAGAATCTCCTCACCTCATCTAATCTCAATCAATGGACCAGTCACAAACCAAGTATTGGGTGTACATTGTTACATGCAATCAAGTGTTTCTCATTTAGTGGTGGTGGTGTGTGTGCGTGGTGTGTTCAAGAGGTCATCTCATAACATTTGAAATTATGTCTGATGAAAAAATAATGATGTACACACAATGCTAATATAACGAGACATCCCTCCATCCAAAACACACCCTTGAGATTCTCATAATCTCAATTCAGAATCTATTCTATTTCTCACGCTCTTTCATCCAAAGTAGAAGTACATGCTGTGCATTTCAATGGAGTTTAGTAGTCCCTTTTACTTCCGTTTTATATCCACTATCCACTAAACTAAACTTAAACAGCCTTTACCATTCTCAACATTTTTTACACTCATAAAAGTCCATTTTCATATATTCCACTTTGATGCATCAAGCGCCAAATCCTTCAAAAAATGATTTATGTTGTAGTACTTCCACTCACAGTATTTTTGTTGTTGTAAGTATGGTGAATGATTAATTCCAAACAAACTTCTCAGGAAAACTCTAAAATAGAGAGTAGTGAACTTGTACACAATTTCTTCTGCTTATTCTCTTTCCCCTCTGTATTATTTCAGTTGGTTGGTTGAGACTCATTTCAGAAATCAGACACTCAATTCACTCCTTAATTTGGGAAAGCTGTTGCCGTGTGTTGGATGATTATTTAGAGTCTTCTCTCTCGTTGTGAAGGAGGAGGAGGTGGTGGTGTGTGTGTGTCGTGTGTTAAGAAAAGGGGAGGGGAATTTAATACAAATAATGATGATATATCATACTTTTATGGTTGAGGCGTGTGTTGAGCTCAGGAAGAACAACATGTGAAGGAGGCAAGTGTTGGCAAGCACATACATAATTATGATACACAATAGGGGGACGTGTGTGTGTATGCATGCGCATTTAGGTGAAAGGGAGAAGCTTCAATATAATAATTGCTCTTTTCCTCTGCTCCCCATTGGAGACGACGGCCATTCTCCAGGATTACTTTCTAGGAATTCACTTTATTACATAACTTCTCTTCTGTGCTTCGCTATGAGGGCTGGCAATAATTGTAGAGAAAGGGGAGGAGGAGTTGGAAAATGTTTTCCCCCAAAAACTTGTTTATTTATTATGTGTGTGATGCGTGTGTGTGGAAGTTCTTTTATTATCCAACCTTCTCTTCGCTTTCACCCAAACCCTTTTCTCTCTCTCGATACTTTTTTGGCTTTGATTGAGCCTCCTCTCAGGGAAATCAGCATGAGGGGACGACTAAGTTTTTTTGAATTGCTAAATTTTGCAAAGACATAAACATGGAGAGAAAGTGTTACAAATATATTAATTAAAAATGGACCCCCATTCCTCCTCCTTCTTACGTACAATTTACAGAGTCTACTTTTGGCTCAAAATTCAGACAGATTGATTGATGAGAGTTGACGTCGTTGACTCTGACAGAGATTTTGATACTCGAGAGTAGAGTAGAGTAGGTAGTTGTATAAAATGGTGTTTAGTCGGACAAGTATTGTGGAATATGTGAGGCTGACAAGTACATTAAAATTCCCTAGTTTTCTCTTCCCCCCCTCACACACGCTCAAACACCAAAGCTCGAAGAACATGAAAAGCTTTACGTTGATCTAAGATTTGGAGGAATGTTGTCCCTAGTCTATGATTGATAGTGTTCGACACCATTATTTTGCACTCCTTTCAATCTTTTCCCCTTGCTATCTTGTTGACAGAGCCTGGTTTGTTGCCTTTTTAAAAACTCAATTCTTTCTCCTCCCCGCATACAATTTTTGACCGTATTCAAACTGCTCCAATGTGAAGGAGGATGGGATGGGAAATTCTACACAATTTCCCATCCCCAGTGGTGTCATCAGTCACTCTCAACCACTTGTAATCTCACGAGACACAAGAACAGGGATGACACATCCACGAAACCTCTTCAAAATTACAAACAAATATTTTGAAAATAATTTTTGAATTTTCTCAAATGTAATCTCAAAAGCCTTACTACGTCCATAAAGATTTTGGCTCTTCTCCTACAAAACAAGCTTTAGTACGAATAGGGAAAAAATGATATAATAAAATAGGATTGTCATCTTTCAAATTGCATTCCTCACCATCAACTTCACACTCTTCCAGACTATCATCAGTGGATCCTGAATAAATCCAGACAATTTTTATCATCTCCAAAACGCTCTCCCTGTCTCAAAAAAACTGATTCTCGGGTAGCTTTTCGACTTGTCTTCAAATCCCCCTTCTTGTTTTTATTTTCTCTCACAGTCTACCTCGCAAGTGTCTCATTCGTTGAATGCAGTTAAGTGACTTTATGGAGTGAAATGAAACGCATGAATGAAGAGAGAGAGGGAGAGAGTCTGCGGCAATCCGCAATTTCTAGTGATATCTAAAATATGATGTAACAATCTACGAGTTTCAAACAAGCTGGATTCTCTCGAATCCCGCAGTTGGCATTCCTTTCTTCTTCCTCCGCTCGTATATTTCAGACATTTCTTTGAGCTGGGAACAAATCAGTTAGTTGAGTAGCCCAATTTAAATTGGCTATTATTTGTCTCTATTCAATTTCATGTTGACAACTCGGGAAAAAGTGTACTTGTCTCCAAATTACACAATTATTAAAATTCTAACGATGTTTGCATTTAAAGTCTGGTGGATTCTCCAACTTACTTTGGTCCATAATGAACGATATTGACCCTTCCTGAGTCACACTTTAATGTGGGGAGAGGATAAGAAGGATGGAACCAAAGAGTAATTAATTAAATTATACGAGTTAAGTGGGAGGGAGAGTTGGAAGGTAGTCCGTCCGGCTTAAATACTTTTAAAAGGAATAGCATATTTCTCGAGAGTTCCCTCCATGTTTATTTTGAACACAACCAGGGAAAGTTGGTAAGTTGTTGGGTAACAAGTTTTGAATGTATAAGTACTGCTCTGATGTTCACAACTCTCTCTCTCTCTCTAGTCTAGTCTACTCCGTGTGTGTGTGTGTTGGGTATGGAGGGAAGGACGCAAGTTTTGTGCGTGTGTGTGGGATGAGGTTATGTTGTTCCGTCATCTTGATGAATTTTGGGTGTAATTAGACTGTTGATGGGGAGCTGAAGAGGAATTATTGAAAATTGTTTGAACAACCTCATCCACACACCCCAGATGATACACCGCACTAGAAATTGATAATACTCTCTCAACTCATTAATTGTTTTAAGCAAAGTTCCTCCTCTCCCTGCACACACACCACAAAATTCTTGTCTTTCAACTTACTCTCTCTCTCTCTCTCTCTCGTCCTTCCCCCTCACACTAAATTTACATAATAATCTTCATTTTGTACGAGGACTCTGTCTAACCACACACACAACTCGGAGAGATTGGAGGATTGAGAGGAGGTAGCAAGTCTTAGGATTAATCCAATTTTATAACATGTAGTTGGCTACTCTGTCAAAAATGTAAGCTCCTTAATGATATTTTCAAACATCTATTTACATCTACCGTACATTGAATCCGGTCTCTCCCTTTCTCTCTTGGTAAAGACTCTTGAATTTTCCGAACCTAATTTTTATGCATCGCTGAGGAAGGAAAAAGCAAGCATGGATAAAAATTCAGTTTAAAATCCTTTCTCCTAACTCTGCCTATATTTTTTGGATGGTTCAAAATCCCGGGGATGGTACGGTAATTCCGTGTTTACGTACGTTCCATGTTTCGTTGGGTGGGGAGGAAAGGAAGGGGAAACTTGTGCTCAGCGATTGGAACTAATTGAATGATAATTAGAGGGTACAGGTGGAGAGCCGCCTCGGCTCTTAAGAATGTGTGTTGTGGGGTTGGAGGGGAGAAACTCCATTTAGTGCTCAAGTCTAATTTGTCATGTGGTTTTTCGGGGTTCGATACACCCTTCCCACACCCACTCAGATTGTGGGCTATCGACAACAGAGTGACAATGAAAACCAAGTCTTTTCCCTCCTCTTCCCTACTTTCTCCCCACTTTCTCTTTACATCCTCAATCTCAGCGTAAGCCGTCACCCTTCGCATCCTTCCCCGTTTCGTGTCCTTCTCCACCCGTTTCCTCTCTTCTTCCTCCTCCTCCTCCTCCATTGGAGAAGCATTCAATTTATCATCGTCTCTTATGAGACTATGTCTTCGTAGTTGGAGAAAAGAAGAAGATGGTAATAGACACACACACTCACTCTCCCACTCTTTCACTTTACAGAGCGAGAGAACGAAAGCAGATGAAAGTGGTTGAAATGATGAGCATGAAGATTCAGGGTTGCCGGCCAGGTATGCCTGGTCATTGTTGCATATTATCAATTATCTGTGTAGATTTTAATAGTGACCTTCAAAATCTCCCTGGCTTCTACAGAAAAACTTTGTGAACGGCTGCGCTTTATATTAGGCACAAACCAATCTAAAGATTTGGACAGAATGTGCATGAAAAGACAATTTTGAGACACTTTCCCCAAGTACCATTGAGAAATATCCGGGCATGTTACAACCCTGTTGAGAGAGAGAGAGAGAATTAAGTGTACGCAGTAGACTGACTGTGAAGGAGGAAGATGAGACATTCCTCCATCTGTCCAAACTAATGGCTTATCTTAGTCTTCTTTAGACTCTACACTTTAAGAAGAGAGAGAGAGAGAGCCTCTCTAAAATACGTGTGTGGAGAGACCTTCCTCGGAGGAAATATAGGGAGAGGGTGTATGTCGGAGTTGGATTATTAAATGAGTCTTAGGACTGAGTACACTCCTAAGAAGAGGGAGAAGGTAGCTGAATGAATGTGCGGTAGTGTAATCTAAAGTAATGTAATATAACTCAATTCTCCTTCCTTGCTCAGCCGGAAGTTCTCAAATCGTACAAGAGGCAAGGCAGACAGAGAAATTGAGTATGTTTCTTCAAGAGGTAAAGGGTCGTCCCTAAGTAATGCAACTCCCTTTCCCACACGCTGTAAATACTCCCCGTACAGTGAAACACGTGCAGTGGAGAGTGGCTTTCAAAACCAGGATCGTAGTTACGAGTGGGTTGAATTCAAATCTTTTTACCCTATTCAATGAAATACCTATGCCTGATGAACTCCCTCTTTGCATTCTCTCTTCCTTCCATGAGTGAGGGAAGGAGGGTGGACGATGTGTTCAATTTTAAAATGTGTGATCCTTCCCTTGGCTTCTGCTAGCAGTGTCGACTTTCCCTTCAGCCTCAGCTTCAGCCTCCCTTTATATTCCTTGTATATGAACATGCATAAATACATCAACGCCTCCCTCCCCCTCTTCTCTTCTTCGCTTTCTCCCTCAGCTCCGTCCATCCTCCGTATTTTGGACTTTTATGTTACTCCACACACACACACACTCCAGCCCAAGCATCACAAGAAAATAGAGAAATTCCAAGTCTTTCGTCTCTTGTGGTGCGTGTATGTGTTCTCTTTTCGTGTGGACTTTTTTTATCGATCCTTTAAAAAAAGAATGTGTGGTTTTCCCCTTTCTCTCTCCATCCTCCGCACCCAACCATTTTCTCTCTCTCTCTCTCTACTCTCAAGCCCTCCACGTTGAGCTTGAACAAGAGTGTAGATATATAATGTGAGCGTGTGTACTTGTCTATGGATGTAACAAGAGAGAGAATTGCCGTTACTGGACCTCGTCAGCCGTTTTTCTCTTCCTCTCCGTCTCCCTCCTCCTCCTCTTCTTCCTCCTTTTAAAGTGATCCATGAACAGAAACTTGAGCCGAATATTTATTCTAGTCTCCATGATGGATTTCCCAAATCATATCGCCTCGCTCCGCTTCAAAAAAATGCATTAGCACAAACATACAGACCAAAGGAGGACCGGAGGAAGAAGACAAACCGACTTTTCTATAAGAATATACTTTCTCCTTTCCCTCTTTCTCCACTTTCTCCATGAACTAATTTCTTCATTAAAACGATCACAAACAAAAATTGTGTACTGTTGTGTTTGTGAGATGTTTAAAAAAAGGAATTTGAGCTGAAAAAATCTCAAGTTTCATCTCTCATCCATTGCAGCTAAAGTTTCACTCTTTCATTCTTTTTTTCACAAAATTCCTTCCTGAATACAGGATGAAGAAATGATCATGTAAATTTCAAAGCGGAATCCGAGAGAATGAGGTGAGGAGAGACACTGAGTCAAGCAGCTTGTTAAAAGTTTTGAGAGGGAGACAGGAGACTGTTTCGTTGTGGAAAAGAAAAGTCAAGAGAGTGTACCCGGGGATAAAAAAGAGAGACATTTTACTCTTAAACCCCCCTTGTTTTGCATTGTGCGGAAAAAAGTCTGAAAATATTCCTCTCTCTCCCTCACCTTCCCCTTTCCTCCTTTACAGTCAAATGGTGAAAGTCGGGAAGAGAAAATTTTTGCCTCTTATTCCGTTCAGTGGCTTGGTAGTCCCACTCTGCTTACTCTGAGAGTGAGAGACAAAAAGAAAGAGACAAAAAGAGGAGGAGGAGGAGGAAGGGGGATGCGTGGAGTGAAATTTGGTGCAGAGTGCAGTTGCTTCAGCACTTGTATTTCATTTGAGCATCATCGACCACGGCCTCAGTTTTTCTCGGGCTCTCTGCCTCGTTCCCTTCCCTTGCCGGGTTTGTCTGGGAGGAGAGGAGGACGAGATGTTCTCTGGCTGTAGGAAGCTGCGTCACTGTCTCTCATCACGCATGAATAAAAAGCACCACTGCATTCTACTCAGGTTTCAAGATTAGATTGAAATTGAATGCCGATCGAGCGGAACTTTCTCCTCTATTCTCCCCCTCTCCTCTCCCTCTCCCTTATCAATGAGAAGGGAATACCCGTGGGCTAAACCAAAGGTCTCATGTCACTCCGAGCACTCCAAACTACAATTACCTAATGTAATGTACCCCCACACACACAATGCACAATGTCCTCTCTGTAGTAAACTACATGATACAACTGCTGCCTTTCCTCAAAACCCGGGGTCTGGACTTTCTCTCTCATATTTTGGATACTCTGTATGAAATGTGTGTGTGGTGCACATCCATTGCATGACTCTGTTCAAATCATCCTCATCGTCATACAGCAGACAAGTCGAAGAGACACTTGACATCCGCTCTCTCATTTCTCCTCCCCCACTCTCCCACTCTCTCCTCCTCTCTCGAACACACAAAGGAACCCAGGTCTGAAGACATTCAAATGGAATATCATGTAATTTATAGAGCTATCAAGCACACTTATCGAACACAGCCATTCATCCTTTCCAAAATTCACTCTACCCCAATCTGCCTTTGTCATTCAGACTTGAACGGGCTGGGATCTGCGTAGAATTCTCCAACTCACCTTCCACATTACACGTACACACACACACACACACGAGAGCCCTTTCAAGACTTTCCAAGAAAAATAAAGTGGATGGTATTACGTGAGTCCGTGGAGCATTGTGTGTGGAAGAAAAGTGGAAAACTATTTTTCAGGCCTCCCGCACCAGAAAAGAAGGCTGAAATTTGTAAAGTAATTGGTATTTGCTTAAAATATACATATATACACATACATATATGCATATTTGTAATCCACCAACTCGCACTGATTTTCAATCAGATTGAATCCCAAATTCACTCGCTTTATGTTCCCAAGCTTTAGCCCCGTCCTTTTGAAAAGAGAAAGTGTGTGGATTTTTTCAACAATATTTGCACACGTTTTGGAATTTTAAATGAGAAATGACCTGTGAATACAATTTGAGTGTGGATTAGAATTGAGATGGGGAAAGTGAAGCTTTCTCTGCTCTGGATTGTAAAAACGTATTTTTATTGGAAGAAAGTGTTTTGGAGCGTAAAACATGGTAATTGAGATGAAAGGAGAGAGAGAGAGAAAGTGTCAAGTGTTGTCGTATAGTAAGAAGGAGGAGGGGTGGAAGTCACAGGAAACGAGTTGAATTTTGAATGACGACAAGAAGTATTTATTATGTGAGTTCATGCGCGGGGGAGGAGGGAGAAGGAGGACTCAAGGGATCAAGAAGTTTGGGCTTTGACAGCTCAAAGATTTCCAGTCTACTGCTGGCAATCTCCTTTCTCCGTATCTCCAACTCTTCTCTGGTCATCATCAAAGGTTTCCCTTCACTTTCTCCTCTCCCTCCTCCGTCATCTTTGACAAAGAACTTGAGATACTGATCAATTTAAAGTCACTTTGTTCCTACTATTCACATCATGCATACGTTGACATACACAACCATCTGTCTATTTTTTGCACTGTTTCAAACTAAGGGTTTCTTTGACTCATCTGAAAGAAGGCAGATGTTTGCTTTTCCAAAATTGCAAAGAATTTTCCAGAAATGTCCAAGTAGCTCCATTTTGCTGTTGTCACGAACGAATAAATATTTTTAGAACAACAATTGTCCTTGGAATATTTTTTGCAATTTTTTGATGACAAGTTCGGCCTAATCCTTTTGCGAAAAATTTTCACAGTTTTAGTTTTAGTCACCACAGCTAAAGAGAGAATTTGAAATTTTGTTGAAGAATCTCTGGACCACATGAAGAAAACAGAAGGATCAATTTGACCTAGCTTTTTTTCCCTCTACGAAGAAGAAATATGGGAAGAGGACCCCTTGAGAAAGTAGGGTAAACAGGGTTTTGTATCCCACACACTGTTCTACATGCCTGATGAAAAGCAACAAATCACAATGGAGATTTCTCTCTTTTTTCTCTCAACTCGTAGCTTTTTTTCCCTTTGAATTTTCTTTGAGACTCCACACAGACACACAGAGTCCATCCATGTGATTAGAAATGTTGGGAGTGAAGGCGCGTATTTTCATCTTCATCTCCTTTCCCCTCCTTTCTCTCAAATCCGTAGAGAGAGAGAGAGAGAGACAGAGAGGGTCCTCTGTACTACATCAAAGAGACATTCTTCTCTTACTTTCTCCACGCGGGCCCATGCTGCTCTGTATGACAGAGGAGATTCAATAGACTTTGTTCAAATACCATAAATAGACATGTAGGATAAATATGACATATGACATATTTATTTTCTTCCTCCCCCAACCGAACAGACCAGTTTAATCCTCCCAACATTTTTTGATATCCCTACACACACACACATACGTACACACGCCATGTATGAGGAGTGCAGCCTTAGTGCGGAATATGAGCAAGTGAGAGAAGGAAGATGAGACAAAAGATTTATAGAGCTACTTCGCTACTTATTTTTTTATGTTGTTGTGAGAGGGAGAGGAAGAGAGAAAGAGAAAGAGGCAGGTTGCTCATCCCTTGGAAAAAACGTGTATATCGACATATGTTCTCCAGCACCACACCATACAATCATCCTCTCCCCCTGCTTATCTCAGCATTAGTCTTTCTCTAGACGGAGTAAGACTCTAGATCCAGTCCTTTTCTTGTTTTTTCCTCGTTTTCACTTTCTCCGGGTAAAAGTCTTCCCGTTAGACACCACTGCACCATTCAGGGGGCAGGTAAATAATAGAAAAATTCACCTTTGGACTCTCTGATTTTCCTTGGACTTTGTGTGTGTGTGCATGTGTCTGTGTTGCGTGAAAGTTTAAACTACAGGGCATTCCAAGCTCGAAAATGGACTCAACTAACATTTTCCCATTGCAGAGGCATGAGGGTGGGAAAGTGGGATGAATTATTTATTCTATTTTTTTGTAGAAAAGTTTTTCTTCCCATTCACTTTCTCCCACTCGAGTCCACTTGACAATGTGAATTCTGAAACGAAATGCTCAAGCCTTCCTGCTTGTGTGCTGTTGAAATTTTTGAGAGAGTGGCTTAGCCGGGGTAATTATAAAACAAAGGTGCGACGATTTGAACAAGGGAAATGTGGAGAAAATGGGAAAGTATTGTTCTGATGTGGGGTCACCAGGTTCAAAATATGGGTGTATACAAGATGGTCCGAAATGCTGACACTTTGTCATAAAATGCCGTCCAGTTGTTTTTAAAAGTCCAACAGATGCATTTTAAATTTAATTAATTTCAAACAGTTTTCTCCCAATCCTTTGAATTTTCCGGATGGTCTTGAGAACAGACCTCGTCTACTGCACTACAAAGTTTCAAAGAATGGGCGGAGAGTTTTTTAACATCATTACGGTGTAAGAATTCTGTCCTTAAGTGAACCTCCTAAAAGTTGGTGAGCTGACAGCAAGCTTCATTACTATTCTACATCCCAGAGACCCAAATCTACACACACACACACACAACCATTAAATTTACGACTCCAAGGCAATTTTCCCGTCTTTGCATAAGATGAAAGAAGTAAGGAAAGGTACGCTGCACTGCATTTCTTCGGCTAATTACTGGGAGAATAGCCCGAGTCTTTATATTGTATAGAGGAGGACAGTTGAATTTGTACATATTTCCAGCTGGTAGTCTCTCCAGGGAGACTCGTATGTACACACCTTTGTTTTTGAGGTTAAGAAGACTTGTCATCATATTTTCATGACATTGCATCAAGTGTGTGTACTCTGAGAGGGAGAGAGGGAGATGCTCGAAGGAAGGAAGACACTGAAGGACTTGTTTACAAGAGAGTAGGAGCTAAGAGTCTCTCGAGGATGTAAGGAAGAGAGGAGAAGAGAAGAAGAGGAGACGGGAGGTTGTCAAGACAATAGCAATTCCATGACAAATTGCATGGCAAATGAAATAGCTTTGATCATTCATAATGTACTCTTATTTATTTTTCTATCATCCACTCCATTCCCCTATAATCCTTTTCACAGTCTCCCTCACTCTTCATGACGGGGGGACACAAGATGGAAAATGTCTCTTTGACACCCTCCATCCGAGGGACACCATATAAAAGGCTGTAATGTGTGTGTGGAGAATGAGGGGAGGAAGATGGCTCCAGAATGTATTGAACAGTCCTCAATCATGTAATAGGCTTTATGCCATAAAGTCCGAAGGTTTTTATCATCTCCCACACAGCGACTCGGCTCTCTCCTCCTAATACCTCCTCCTTCTCCTCCTCTCTCTCTCTCTTCCACACAACATTGAATCTTGAGGAGGGAGGAAGACCGTCAAATTGTGTACACACATAAAATCGGCTATGGCCATTTGTGCAAAACAATCTTGTAAACGAGCAAGAGTCTTTCCCATGTAAACAGAATAAAAGAGAGAGAGAGAGAGAGACTCGTTATGTTCCACCGCCTTCTCTTCCTCCTCCTAACAAAAATTGTGATTACAGTTCTTTAAGAAAAAACATATTTTTCACATACCTTCTCCTCTCCCCCTCGTGCATACCTTGTGTGTGTGTGTGAAGGACGGAGTCTGGAATGGTCTTTTTATTTTTTATTTGAGGAGTCCTCAATGAGGACGATACAGCCTGCATTTCATTCTTCTCCTCCCCCTCCTCCTCCCCATTTATAGACTTTTGGAGAGGAGCCAAATGGCTCATGGTACCCTACCTTTTGTTCATCCTTGTTGTTGGTGCGGTGGTGGAACTGGAACATGAGCAAAAGCGGACCCACCGTTTTCTTATGAAAATTCATTTTTATTGAGACGTTCTCACGCGTCCTCAGATTATTCTCCTCCTCCACCCAGAGAAATTCTTTCTCTCTCTCTCGTTTTAGAGTACCATTTCTATCATGCTGACGCATAGTCATGTGGATTTTTTGTGTGGATGTACGGGTGAGGGATACGGGGAAGTTGACTGGGTGTAAAAAATAAAAATCCTCATGTTTATGCACAGATAAAAGTTTACGAGGTGTATCGGAGGGAAGGGAAAGTGGATTATTGAATCGCCATTCATCCTTATCGTCTTTTAATTAATAATAATAATCAAAAAATAGGGAATGTTTTCTAATTTCCGCCCTTTCCAATTTCCCTCACACAAATAACAGCCCATCAAATTTTATGAGAGATCATGTGATCATCCCCTGCTTTCTCCAGCACAGCTCAAATTCTCTATATCTCTGAGGGAGAAAGCATATGAAGGAATTTGAGTACAGGGAGAAAGCACGCACAGATAGGATAGAAATAAGTGTGTGTGGACAGGAGGAAAAGGATTTGAGAGTTGGGGATACATTGTACAAGGAAAGCTGGAGGATAATTAGTGAGGAAAAACAGTGACAGATGTACTTTGTTCTGTAATACTGAGAGAGAGAGATTCCCTAGGACACATTTTCCATAGTCAGAACCTGGTGACTTACAACTGGAGGGGAGAGTCGTTTCACTAGCAAATAGAAGTACCGTAATACAGACCGTATATTTATAATCAGTACAAAGTGTTCTTGGGGAGTTAAAGCTGGGTTCAAAAACAAAGGAATTCCCAGGGTGGTTGAAGAAAAGGGACTATGGTAATGAGGAATGGAATGATTCGCTCAAGAAATTCATGACACTGTTCCAAATATTATTCATTGGTTGAACAGCCGGAGTCGTCCATGTGGCAGCCGACCCGTCCCAGGGTTAAAGATGAACACGAGAAAGAGAGAGAGAGAGGAAGACGTTAAAGAAAGTTGAAAACAAGAGAATAATTAGCATTTTCAGGGTTTGGGACAAAGCCACTGCCCCGTCTTTGCTTTGTAGTCTGGATTTTGGGAGGGTGAAGTAGCGAGAGCAGCTTTCTCTCTCTCTCTCTCAGAGAAAGATGAATCAGTCTGAAAAGCAATTCTACGTGCCGTTCAATGAGTGTAACAGACGATACTTTAGAGACACATTAGCGTCACAGGCTCTCTTTTGAAGATTCCACACACATTTAAACAAATGCTCTCCTCCACACACACACACTAGATCTTTCCAAAAAAATGCACGTGGCGATCCTCATCCTCTCCAAAAGAGAGAAAGTGTAGTATTGGACACAATAGACACACACGCAATGATGAGTTATCTCGCACATGTGAGGGAGATCTTTATCCATCTGGTTTATTACAAGCAGAAGCAGAGGAGAGAAAATTCTCCTCTTTGATCATCTCTGCTCTGCATCACGTAACTAATTATTACGACAAAATTTCAAAGATTTATTCAATGTCCTGCAATATCATCCCTGATATCACTTTCTCCAATGTTGAAAAAAGATCTCCAGTCCCTGCAAAACTAATTTGAAACATGATACAATATCATGTGGTAATTTACAATAGAAATTTACAATTTGAATGTAAAGAGAAATGGAATGGCGGATATTTTTCTTGTAATCTTGGATCGGAGATCCGGAGATTTTTCCTAAGGCGAGAAGTGGAAGGTGAAAGAGCGTGTAGTCTTTGTGAGAAGATGTTAGAGAAGGAGTGTTGATAATCGAAAGGTTGAGAGGAAAGAAGAAAGAAGAAGAGGCTCTCCAGAGCAGAAGAGGGCAAAGTTAAGTATTTGAGAGATTTTCAAAGAGAGGGAACCATGAGATTTATCCTGTTGGTGTTAGGTCTTGTGAGGAAATAAAAGTTGCTTCACTCCAGATTTATTTCAATACAACTTTTATGTGCCCTCACGTCAGACCAGGAGAGAGAGAGAAGAGAGAGTGTGTGATGGCACACTGTAATACATTGGTTTTAGGCAAAGCCCTGTACAGTATTCTTCCCTATAAAAATAATTCCCTGGGAGTAAGTGAGGGACTCACCCCATGTATATTTGTACAACACACGGACAGCTTTACACAGCTATACACATTTTCTTAAATGTAAAATAAGCCCTTTTCCAAATGGCCTTTTTTTGTGTTCTGGCTTGTATTGAACACCCTAACGACAGGGAATGCTGAGCATTTATTTGTTCATCGTCTCCGTTTACGTTCACTTTTTTTTAAACTTCATTCCATTGATTCTTGAAACACTTTTCCTCTGTTTCAATTGCGATCCTTTCCCTTTTTCTGTCATTGCAACATATTATTTATTCAAGAAAATTGTAAAATCCCCGTCTCTGACGCTTTTTCCTCCCATTGAGAAGGAGTAAATCCAAAAGGCGGGGTGTTGCAGTTGAAGGCGAAGGAGTAGGGCTGAGACAAAGCTGGACAAATTGAACATAGTTCAATTTAAAAAGAACAGCGCTTCGTTTGCTCTCCCAATTTCCTTTTCTTTTTATCCATTCCTCGGATCAATTGAGCCCAACGGTCATGTGTTAATTAAAAAGGGAATCTTGTAGGTTCTCCGCCTCTCTCTTTCCCTCTCCTTTTTCTCCCTCCATGTTGTGATGGAGAGTCCCTACTCGGGAAAAAAATTAGAGTAGTAAGACTTTAGTTAAGTGTGCGTGTGTGTTGCTGGGTAAGATAAAAAGAGAGAGAGAGCCTGGTGGGTATTTTAGATGTGTCGAAGAATGAAATGGAAAGAGGAATTAGTGGAATGCAATAGGGATGGAGCACTTTCCTTTTCTCATGTATTTTAGAATGAACCAGAGCTAGAGCCAGAGTTGGGCTGGTGTTGCCTCCAGATAGAATTGACAAAAAGTGTTCGCGGGAGATGCAGAGAGAGAGAGAGAGAGAGAAAGACCAAAGAGAAATAATTCGGAGGAAAAAATGTAAGAGGCCTCTAAGCGTTGGCGCGGGTGACGAATTATGAGAGGCAATGGATCCTCTGCCTTCTTGTCCTTGTTCGCCCAGAGAGAGAGAAAGTGGAGAAGAGGAGGAATTTAAAGTAGTGCATCTCCAGTAGCTACATGGAAGGGATAATGAGCACTGTGAAGGCTTCGGAATAGGAAGGAGAGACTCGAGGGTCACATTCTGTGGGGAAATGGCAAAAGCTCCGAGAGATTTAAATTATAGAAAAAGAAAGGAAGGAAAGAGATTCGGTACGTTATCAGGATTTTCTGAGACAAGTCTTGTCCACAGGGAGTCGGAGAAAACTTTTCCCGTACAGGATGGAACTTGTATGGTGAGTGATGCTGATGACCTAGCCATGCAGTAGTTTTCAGAGATGACTGTGCAATCGTTAGTTTCAGATGAATTAAAATCAAGCTTGAGAGGAAGTATGGAAGAGTGGAGTGTCTAGTCGTCTAGTTGTCTACAAGTCAGAATTACTCTCTTTGGTCCAGTTCAATGCATGTCGTAAGCCTGACTGTTGATTTTGAATTCAATATTTGGTTTCTCACATGATGGAGATGACAAACCAAGTTTTTAAAATTAATTTGGACAATTTTCAAATTTCTATGTCCACCACACACACCCTCCCTCTCTTTCCTCTCCTGTATCTCTGACAGGCCCAAGGAAATGACATTTTCGATCAATTTAATTTCCTCCCGGGGAACGTGCTCCATCCACCACAAAGGAACCACTCACTTTGACACGGAAAGAGTCGGTCAAAAGTTGTTCTCTCTCTCGCTCTCTCTCCACACACACACACACCATCACCACTCTGTCCCCCAGCTGAGAATGGGGGGAGTAGAATGGACAAAAGTGTGTTAATGTTTTTGGGCACTCTTACGGCGGACATTTTCCTCCCCGAGTACACACACACAACTTTTCATCCGTCCCATCCCACAACACTTTCTCTCCTTTTCCAGCCACCTACAAAATCTTTCAGAGTAAAAATGCGCGTTCACACTTGTCCTCCTCCCCCATCCCTCTGAGAGAAAGAGGGAGAGGGGGAGAACCCGAAGGAATGTGAAATTAAAGCCGAGTGTGGAAATGTTCAAGTATCAAGAAGGAGTGGGGAAAAAGGTGAATTGAAAAGCTATGAGAGTAGCAAGATTCTTCAAGGCTACACACTACACACCAAGTCCAACTTTTTCCTGTGGCTCTCTGTAGCTCCCTTATCATCCTGAAAACACTTTTCTTGTTCAGTGTACGAGTGCACGAGGTGAAGGAAGAAGCTTGATCGTGGAAACACTTTGTAACTCAAAAGTGTAGGAGGAGAAAGCTTTGGAATGTGAATCCCCCTCCTCCTCTTCTGTCTTTTCACTTTCTATACAAGTGCTGATTGCTCTCCCCTCCTTTCTGGAAATTGGTGAAAGGGAAATCTATACTTTGTGTAAGTATATAACAGTTCGAATGTTGAGTTACGCGGGAAAAGTGAAAGCGTAACTGAGATGCCATGAGAGACCAGAATTCTTTTTTTGTGTACCACTAACTTTCTCTTATATCTCATCACACCCGCCCCTTGTCTCTTCTCTCGCTGGACAATGTGTGTCAGTGGAGAAGGGTAGGGTGTGTGTTGATTGAAAACCACAACTGATACCTTTTCCTCCCATTCTGCACAGTCCAAGGTAGGGAGAGAGAAAGCGGGTGTGTGTGTGGACGAGTCTTACTCGAATCTATTGATTCCGGTCTTGGCCGATAATTCAATTTTGAACATCTCTTGTCTTGAGGCTAGGTAGAGTGACTTCCCCTCCTCTCTCTCTCTCTCCACCATTCTCTGCAGATACTCAAACTCCATTCATACGAAAAAATCACTTTCACTGTTCAGCCTCTTCTCTCTCTCTCAACACTCGGACGTTTCTTTGTGGATGCTGTGCCGTGCTCAACTTTCTCTTAGCCACATCTCCCGACTTCCAAGTCGTATCCATTTATATAAATGTTATATAATTGTAGCACCCCCCCCCTTCCCTTCCTCTTCTCTTGTGAGTGTCTCTTGTCCTTGTTCATCAGAGTTCTCTCTCAGACTTGTGTCCCCATTTGGTGTGGGCACATGGTGACCGGGAGGAAAAATATATCCTGATCCTCCTTCCGCTCTTCATAGAATGGGAGTAGAAACGTAATTCACATTATTTACTCTCTAGACAGAAAGAGAAAGAGAGAAAGAAGAGAGAGCGATGGCTGGGAACTTAATGAAAATTTACTTTCACCACATTTCCACAAAATCACTGTCCACCCACCCCACAATCACTCTCCACTTGACATCATTTATATTCATCTCCGGCCCTCCCACTTGTCTCAGTCTTTCATGTCTCTCTACCCCTTTTCTCTCTACGTAGTTCATGAAATCCAGGCTGTCAAATAAATTCCCCCAATCCTACACACACACACAGTTAGGAGTTGGGGGGAGATCCAGGACATCATTGAGAAAATTTGAAAGATTCAAGTAGTGGTTGTCACAGGAAGGGCGGCCTGAAACTTTATCTTTATTTATTTATAGTCGTCAAGTCATTAGAGACGAAGAGAAAGCCAATCCTCTTTTCATGAATGATGAAGGGATTGAGACATCATCTCCATTTTACAACGAAGCCGACCTACTCCTCCTCCTTTCTCTCCGAAGACTTAACACACACACTTTCTCTCTCTCGCTTCATCTTTGATCGGGGAATATTTAGTGTGGAAAAATACTGTTCAAAGTTGAGCTTGAGAAAAGACATGCGAGGAGGAATATTCTCACTCCGTCTTTTGTGTAAACTTTGTTTGTTTGTGTACGTGGGAAATTTTCTATGGGACTTTTTTTTAATAGCCCACAGGCAAAGGGAAAGGTGGAAAGGATTATCGATTCCCTTACACACACCCCTGTCTCATGTCAACATCTAATAGTCCCAACTTTCTCCTTATTTGAACCACAGTGTGCAAGGAGGCAAGGGTCTGTGGAAAACAGAATTGAGGGTGTGTAGGGGCTCTAGTCAAATCTTTTTAACAACTTTTAAAAATGTCGCTGCAGTGGAGCGAGTAAGAAAAAAGTTTAACCGCATTTGCAGTGTCATGCACAGTCCCACAAGAAATTTTTTTCCCTTCTTTCTCTATTCTACTTTCTATTCCTAGCAGTTGATGAAATCTTTGCATGTTCTCCCTCCATTCCAATACTTTCCTTCTCCTCCCATTGAAACTCTCCAATATCGAACGCTGGCGTGTGAATTCATTTCGTTTTCTTCGTACCTCGCACCACAATCACACACGCTTTCCATCCACCCGACCAGTATTCACAGGGAAAAAGGAAAACCCCAGGACCGTGAAAGGCAGATAAAAAGTTTATTTAAAAAAAAAATTTTGAAAAATTTCGATATTGGATCATCGTTTTTCATTTTCATTTTCCTATTGTTCAAAAAATGGTTAATTTAAGACGACAGAATGGAAAGATATCCACCCACAAAAGGGAAAATGTGAGTTTTAGCATAAGATGCATAATTTATGATTAACCGCGCTGTCTGATCGCATGTGTGGTCTCTCTCTCTCTCTTTTCCCTAATGTTTTTTTGCACAGTTTTACCCTCCCCCATTTTACCATGACTAATCCACATTGGGTAGGACGGGAGGGAAAATATACGGCATATTTCCCTCTCATTGTTTTCCCTTCATGTATTTCCCCATCTGGCATCCCTTTTCCCTTCTCCTCTTCCTTGCCCTTCCTCTCTCCTCTTACCCAAAGTTATTTGGGTCAAGAAAGACGGAGGAGAGAAGGTGAAAGTATCTTTTGATTGCACTCGAGCACGATTATTTCTTCCGCCAGCCGGTCTTTGCAATGGTTTTATAATACGCTGTAATGGCTCCGCATCCTCCTGTGGCTTCCCCTTCCCCTCCATGTATGTTCCCAGGGAGAGAGGGAGAGAGAGTGAGTGTGTGTGGTCTGTGTGTGAATTGGTTAAACCTTTCACTTTCACTTTGTGAATTGCTTTCTTTCCGATGAAAGTGACAGGTCCCTATTCCCCTGTTCCTCACTCGCAAATATTTGGAGAGAGAGAGAGAGAGGGAGAAAGCGGGAAGAGGGAAACAACTTTGGTGTTTTACGCTATCTATTGAAAAAATGGAGGAGGAGGGGGAGGAGCAAAGATTCCACTTTCACAATAAAAAAATACAATTGCCAAAATATTCACATTGAGGAAGTGGAGGCAAGTGATTAGCCAGATTCTTTTCCTGTGTAAAGTATGGAGCTTTAGTAAAAGGGGAAAATATACAAGAGAGAGAGAGGGAGAGTGTGTGACAGGATTTTAAACAGCAAAATTCAATGGTAATGCAGGCTGAGCACGAACATGCCAGAGAGAGAGAGAGAGAAAGAGAGGAAGACGAGAGCAATTCGAGCGTCGTCATGTCATTGAGTTTCAAGAGAGAAGAGTCAATGCTTTTACATACTACAACAAACAAACAGGAGAGAAGGAGGAGTAGGATCGTACAGCAGAGCAGACACAAGGAAAAAATGTTTTCACCCCAGGAGAAATTCAAGCAAATAGGATAAAAAAAGAAGGATGAGAGGGGGGAGAAGAGTGCGTGTGCATCATGTCTCACCACAAGAAAATTACCTTCAAACACACACATCATTTCCCACTTCTTTTTTGCATTTATGTAAAAGAGGCTGAAGAGAAGAATACAGAGGGAAAAACCCTGGGTTCTGTTATACTTTGTCTCGTACACCTGAAACTATATCATCTCTCCCTTTGGTTCCTTGACTGGGGAAGAGAAAGGCAGTGAAAGTAGACAGACTGCCTCTCATGTACAAAACAGTCACACACACGCATACAGTCTGTTCTTTCGTCTTGCTAGAATATTCGCGGGTGTGTGGGCCTAATAAGCCCGTCTCTTTGGTCTCAATGAAATCAATTTACGGCTACCTCCAGGGTTCCCTCCATCTTTCTCTTACCCGTTAGCTTTTCCTGTTCTTTGAACCTCCTCCTCCTCCTTTGTCCCTTTTACTCAGCTTACAAGAGTCATTAGAATTTTACAGAGTGTCTTGTACACTTTAATTCCCTTCCCAAGTCAAACGGAAGGGGATTTTCCTTACATTGACACTCACTTGGAGGAAAAGAGAGAGTGGGAGTGACACGAAAATAAATGCTAATTAAGAAACATGATGATGAACAAATTAGGAGCTGTTTCTACCACCATTCTTCTCACGCACATCCAAATAATCCACCACATTCCCTATGCAAGGAATTTCATTGTTTGCAAAAAAATAGAATAATTAAAGTGCACCATATGATTTGGCTGCCCTCATTTTCCTCTTGTCACTTGAGGGAGCCGTGAGCCGTGAAGGAGGAAAAAGGGTTTGACATGGAAAGGAAAGGGGGAGAAATTAAGAGTTCTGCGAAATTTTTGGAGAAACGACAGCTGCACCATTTTTGATGGGACGTTTTCCACATTTTCCACAATCAAATGAAAAAGTAAACATGTCTCCTACAGTCAAACTTGTCATTATCACTCAACATTAAAAAAGTTTTACTCTTTATGCCTCACCCCATATTTAGTCGCTCAAGAATATTTTGACCTGACACGCACACCAACAAAAACAAACTGACGCTTAAATTATTCACAATATGTAATGCTTATGCGAATTTCATTTTGGATTTATTAACTATTTTCAGGGACTAGTCCAAACCATGCTAAACAAGTAGATGTTTCTAAACCCTTGGTACTCGACCACTACGACCGGGTCGACTTCGTCAACTTTGACCCGGTCAAGGACAATTTCCTCGACAGCCTCTCCAAAACTGAAGAGGATTCGGGACGAGCAGTACTTGTGGAGTATCCGCCGATCGCTCAAGGATGGATGGACTGTTCTTTCCACGCCCGAAGGAAGACTTTACTACTGCAAGTAAGTCAACTTTCTTTTCTCTTTGTACACTTTACGCACCGCCAGGAAATCTTCAATCATAAACACAACCGTCTGGATTTGTACGGTGCAAGTCCATCAACCTTCTCAAGTTGAGAAGCCATACACACGCGACAACTTTTGTGTTATATTTAGAATCGCCGTCCATTCGAGTCAATAACTTTGTTTAGTTGGCCCAGTTGAATTTCCTTTAGTAGAAGGAGATGGAATCCCAAATTAAATTGATATAGTCTGCATCATACAGGGAGAAGAAAGTTGACTGATTAAACTCATCCACCGCGACGGCTACAAAATCTCAACTTTGTCATCAACTATAAATATGACAGGGAATTAATGGGAATGGAATTAATAATTCCATTCCTTCATTCATCCTTTTCGAAAAACCAAGAGAGCTAAATTTCCAGATTTCATCTCTCTCTATTATTCCCCACAAGAAGAAAAGGAATGCTTTATGTAGTCATCCGCCTGGGTGGAATTTTAGTACGAATGTATTTTCACCCACGCACCCTCTCAAAATCTATCCTTATTCTGGACAGTATAAAGTCGGCCAGGAAATCTCAAAAAAAGTATTATCCTATCAAAACATATAAAGAGTAAATATATATCTCAACGTTTAATTAATCACCCGGGAAGGCTCTCGGGTCCTCTGCTGATGACGGCCAAGTTTGGGACAAAAATTTCGTACAGAAAAAAAGGACCCATTTCTTTTTTTCCGAATGACAATTTGGGTGAGCTGGGAAAGCAATAAAATCTGTCCCGATACATTCGGGCAGTGGGAAAAATGGAGAAAGTTTTGAAAACTAAAAATAACATGATGTTGATCGTTCTCCTTTCAGTCTCAGAGACCGCTGGGCTCCTGAATCCACACACACACACAACGTACATGTAGCTCTAGCTATACTAGTGAACGCACGACTTCCACTAACTCCCAGAATACTGATACCCTGTCTCTGGAAATTTGGGGAACGTGTACTAGTAGCTTTCTACATGCTGCCCGTAAAATATCATAGCGAAAGCCCCCGTGTTCAAGAGAATCCACATGATTTTAAAATTAGTTTAGCCTCCGTGGGAGTACAAAATATTAGCTTTATTTCCTTTTTAGAACTGAAAGAATATTTTTTTGTACTGCTCACATATTGTCGCATCAATTTGGCCATCAAAGGACCAATGTATTTATTCACGTCCCAGCCTTTTAGTGGAGGGGATACAGTAGCCGAGTTTATATTGGGAGAGGATTGTTTCACCTTAGGATTTCTCAGAATTTTATCCGCGAGGGAGTCTCGGTGTGTTCAGAGGCGGTCAGGCACACACAATGTAGGCCTGTATACTTGGAAGAATGCAATACATACAAAATACGGGGAAAGGTCCCCCTTATATCCCCATGTAAAACTCCCTCCCGGTTTCCACACCTAAACTTTCACTTCCCTTCTGTGCATAGAGGCCTCATTCCAGTACGGCCAATGTAGCGAAATGCGGGCCTCACACACAAGCAGAGGAAGGTGTAATGTACAAGATTCATTTTCCGTGTGTGCCTTCTGCCTCACTACATTAGTGGAGAAAGTGGAGGGGATATTTTGAAACATTTTAACTTTTCCCTAATGGTTTTCTCCTATAATTTATTATTATTATTTTGAGATTCACTCCCAATTAGCCCCTTCCTGGTCCCAAACTCTCCATGTTTTCTGCTTGAGCCATGATCCCGGGGAAAGGGAGTCTTTTTATTTATTATTGAGATATTTTCCAGAGACTTGTTATGGACTTTTCCCCCTCTACTTCCAAAACCAACAGCCAACTTGGACGTACGGAGGAGGGATTGGAACAAATTAATTATATGCTCACATTTTCATCATGATAACCAAAACTATTCGCATGTGGACACGCAATCCCGACTCACGGCTCTCTTTCCTACATGCGAGTGGGAAAAAATTAATGGGGATTTATGAAAGTGGAGACTTTCATATTTTCAGTTGGAGAGAAACACACCATGACAAAGTGTTCATTTTCTTCTTCTTCTGTTTCTTAGATTCCACGTTGAAAGTGAGTAGACACACACACACATCTTCTTCTTCCACTTGAGTCATCCTCAAATGACGCTCTTGATTTCACAACAGCACGAACATCCAACGAATTTGTCGTCAATCTGGTCTTTGTGGTTACCGTTTGAAACGGGCAAAGGAAATTGTTTACAGTACTACTTATGTAGATTCCACAGCATCCCCCCTCATCCTCTTCATTAAAATCGCATTTCTTTTTTTTGGCTGTGCGTACATCCTTGACAAAGTAGTTTCAAGTCTGTTTGTTCTAGTTCACTCAGAAATTAATCAAAGGAGAACAATCAAGGATATTAATATTTTTTAAGACAGTCTCTATGCAATCAAGCATGCGTTCCTTCGCTCGATTTACCAACTAGAGCTTCAAAGCAGTGCTTTAGTAATTGGGCTGGTACTAAAAAAATATGTAAACCAGTCACTTGTTTCGAAATTTTAGTTCTTTAAAAAATTAATGCGAGCATTGTTATTTAAAATTTTTGTATACTGAGTCAAGATGTAAATAGTTTATTTGCCCGGGTATTGCTCATGACCATGACATGTGTGTGTAGTAAGTCGTTCTCTTTTTAGCTGCTGAAAGTTTGCTTGTCGACACAGTGATAACTTATTTTGTACTACGACACTTTTGGCTTCATTTTTAAATTTCAGTTTTTGTCTCATTATTTTCATTCCCATCCAAAAAAAATCCTGATAAAGAATTACAACTATAGAAAAAGTAGATGAACTATAACCCAAAAACTTACTTTTTTGATACAGCAACAAGGCTGAATATTTGCTCTCAAATAAAAACAATATTTTGCAACGACCACACACATTTTCCATTTATTCAGCTCAGATGAGAGTAAACAAAGGAAGAACTGTCATAAATTGTGGGGAATGCCAAAAACAGCACAAACAATGATTTCTTTTTTTTGCCTCTGTCCCCCTTTCAAGCTTAACCACGACCACAGAGCGTACGTACGTACGTCCAAGAATTAAAAGATTATTTTTGTTCTGTCTCTCGAAAAATGAAATGTAGTCTTTTAAATGGCCTGCTTAAACAAGAGACTCCTTGTCACAATGAGGGGATACAAGAAGTATTTTAACAAGGGAATATGGAGGAGAATCAAAGGATTTCCCTCTTTTATTTTTACCTCACGGCATTCTCTCGAGAGGGGAAGTGGGAAGGAGGAGAAGGTTTGTCTTGAGAGAGAGAGAACAAGTAGAAATAAATCTTTTTTTATATGATATGTTCCACATGTCACATGATATTTCAGTTTAAATGGAAATTGGTCTAGGTACCTGTATATTGATTATCTTCATCCTATAAACCCCTCCACATACACGCACATCACCAGCAGCTGTTCCTCCGCTTCTACTAGGAGAGAGAGAAAGAGAGAAAATAAAAGCAAGAGAGAGAGAGAAAGTTCCTTTTGTACTTTCCCCTCTTGTCCCTTTACTCCATTCTGCTCCACGTGTGTCATGGGTTTGTGCATTTTCCTTTGTGAGTGTAATCCAGAGTATTTTGTGATTGAGACGTTATCTGGCCATTTATGTACATCCAGACACCTCCCCTCACACACGCTCTCTCTCTCTTTCTCTCTCCTCCACAACATAATCCTTCCGCACCACAGGCCAGTCCACCTCCTCCTTTTGTCTCTCAAATATTACCACACATGACTGTATTCAATTGAATGTAGTACATTCAAAACAACCTTTTCCCTACTTTCTTTTCCTCTTTTCCAATGTGAAAAGAGAAAAAAAGAAAAATTCTCCTCCTTAGAACAAAGGTGGACTTAAATCTCTCTTAGGACATTCTGTGAGAGACACACGAAAGGATTGGGACAATTTGTGTTTTCAAAAAAAAGGCTGGCCAACGTCAATTTGGAACAGCCGCTGTTCCTACGCAGTGCTTAAACTAAGTTCTCCAAACGAAGTGACTTAAAGTCAACTTATTAAATGAATTTAGAGTTCAAATGATAAATCTGATAGACAAATAGGAATGGACTTTCGATGTGCACAAAGGAATGATACATAATCTTCTCTGATGTACGAATCCAAGTTAGTTGGATCTAATTTTGCTGAAGCCCTTCCCGAGTCAAGACGATAGTTTATTCCATACATATTTTTTGTTCATATTATCAAGGCATGGGTCTGGAAGGGGTAGAGAGCAAAAAAGGTCGACTGTGGAATTTTTGTGAGACTCTTCCTCCAAAAAATGTCTTGAAGGGAAGAAGGAGGAAAGAGGAGTGACTGTGATTAGAATATTGTCTGAAGTTGGTTTGTTGGTTGAGAGAGAGAGAGTGAGTGTGTGTGCTCAAAACTGATTGGAAATTTGTAGGTGAGGGTTGTCTTCATCCCAGCATAATAATACAGTGCAGCTCCTCTTCTCAAAGTCTGCACACAGACTCTCCTCCTCTAGACTCACAAGCACACACACACACACACACTGACAATGTCACACAAGCCCAATCTTTGTACATCAGTGGAAGGTGCACATCTCCTCCCGGGCGAGGATCCCACATGGACATTCTCTGTACATTTCCCATTTCCGATTTGTCAAGTCTGTCCTGTGACAGCACCTTGTGTCAATATTGATCCCAAGACACGCCGCAGTCAAGTTTTCCCCCTCTTCAGTCCACACATTTCTATCATGTCCGCATACTTTTTTCTTCCCTCCTTCCCCGTCTCCTTCACTTGACATTCTTCTACTTTATTCCCCTATTCACTTGAAACCGCCAATTCTCCTCGTAGCTCTCTCTCTGTCTCTCGAAAAACGGGAACAAGGATTCAACTTTTGACTCCGTTCTCTGTTCAATCCTAAACTCACACGACATTTTTCTTTTCCTCACATACTCTACACGGGCTCACTTTGTTTATGTGTTGTGGAAGTGGGGGAAAGGCGTTGTTGTAAGGAAAAAAACATGGAGAGTTTCCTCCTTCCTTTTGAACTAAAAAAGGGGAGGGGGAGGAGGAGGGCTGAGGAGGGGATGATAGTGAGTTTCGTGTGGGAAGACTGAACTTGTGTTATTAATTATACAGGAAAGAAAGTACTTATTAGGAGTTTATTTAACAAATGAAATTACGGACAACGAAAGTGATCGAGGTAAAAATTTAAACTGTGGTAATGATAAATTATAACATAAGAGTTGAGACTAGTTACGAGTATTTCTTGTATTTTCACTACACTCTTGATATTGTTTCCAATCCAGAAATTCCTTCCACGCTTTTCTCTCGTCCCTTTTTGCATCTTTCACGGAACTATATGGAATGCCTTCATGAGTTGAAGCTTTTTCAAGTGAACATGGTTTCCCTATTCTCTGCTGTTCATACTGAAATTTGAAGACTGACAAAGGTCCGAGATTTTGAGGTTTAGCTAAACCTAATTTACGACGTTTTTGTTTTGTAGCATCGTACGAAGAACCCTCAGCTGCTGCTGCTTCGACCAGTGTAGAGTATTCATTATTATGATGAGCTAGAACAGCTCTATTCGTGGCATTCGGTTGCTGTTTCTTAGCTAAACAGTCTCTACGACGCATCGAATACACGGCATGAGCTGACACAGTTTTGTTTTCACATGTATCCTTGATTGATTGTTTTCTTTCCGGATCCTCACTCTGTTCACTTTGTTTATACATGACTGTCCTCACCTCGTGTGGATGTTGGAAACGAGTTTGACGACATTGACTTGTACAGATTGTTGAGATTAAACTTTGACTGACATGATAAATTGCGGCAACTTGAGCTTGAGTCATTGTCATTCGATTTTCCCAATAATAATTGGCAGCATCCATCCTCTTTTGCATGGGAGCTGTAATTAAATAAATAAACATAGTACACATTATATAGTGTGTGTGTGTACACAAGGAGGAGTGGTGGTAGTAGTAAAAATAATAATAATAAGTATGTATACGTACAAGTTTGAACTCGAGATGGTAAGTTGTGAAAATCCTCAGGTTGAAGAGCCACTCCTAAATCATCCCACCATTGAGTCACCGTCACAGACACAGTCAAGTCACAGTTCACCTGTCACATCAAAATATTTTTTAAAACTTTCATTCTCCCTCTCCTCATGCACACACACTTCAATACATGTGGAAATAATAATATTATTAAATTAATTCTCACTTAGAAATCTGCACATCGGAGTACAGCTAAATAAATGTTTCCATGAAAGACCACAGTGACTTTCAACCCTTGTAGCACCACGACAGGATAGTCATTCAAGTCTTTAGCATCCAAAATATCATCCAACATCTCATCAAAAATGACTACAGTCAGCTGTGAATTTAAAAAAAAATTAAATCATAATAAATATACATGACAGGAAAAGAGAGGGAGAGAGGATGGTATAATAATAATAATTGTTGTTGTTGTTGTTGTACCTTGAATAGAGAGGAATCAACAAGAGTAATGAGTGCACAAGTGTGTTTTTGTCCATCCCTCCCTTTGAAAATCCGAATCGGAGTCATCTCTTTGACTATCCCTGCTACGACTGTCACAATAATAATAATAATATTACAATGGGGAATATTTTTAAAAATTCAAATGATCATGATTGAATCATAATTTGTTTAAAAAAGTATGTACCTAAACAGCGAGACTCTCCCTCCGAAATACTACTAATCGGTTTCACATCAATGAAAGGCTCTCTTGGAAAAGACAAGGGTTGACCATCATACTTGACAACTGTTGTTGTTCCCCATTTAAAATACAACTCGGACTTGTGAGCAAAACAGTTATATTTTTTATCAGAGGTACGACGTTCAGGACGGAAAAGAGCATATACACCACCAGCCTACAGAAGGAGAGAGAGAGTCGTACATTTAATAATAATGCTCACTACACATTGTACTTATACATACATACTTATGTAGAGAGTGAGAGAAAACTTACTTCAAAAATATTCCATAACTTTTGAACTTGACTCAGATTGTCATGCAATATTGAGATCCGGATGCTTGAAAACTTCCCTTCCCCATCATAGGCATGCACACGACCAATCTTGGTCCAGGGATTCGTAGAGTCAAATGGTTCTTTGACAAACGACACCTTGAAAATGACAGCTTTGTCCCTACAATGTAAAAAAAGAAAATACAAAATTAGTCTGATTGAATAATTATGACAACGTTTGAAATGTATACTTAAATTCTGTACAAAGTATGTACACTCACAAAATCTCACGAGACTTGATAACTTTGACTACATCTTCTATCATCAGTCTCTCCTACAACACACAGACAGAGTGGGAATGATAAGTATACAAATACAGTGGAATACAATCATATACATTAACATATCTTTGACAAAGAAATACTCACCTTATTTTTGTAAAACACCTGCTTGGGACTAGAAGTCAGGTCAACTAGATCAGTCACAGTATCATCAACATCCGGACTACCAAATTCCTCTTCTTCAGCCTCCAAAAGCTCTAAACAATTTTCCTCATTCGTTTCCTATGCAAAGTAAACGGACAAAAATACGTTTTGAGAGAATGAGAGAAAAAGTCACAAAAACACATTGACACTCTCAAAAAAACCTTGTACACTACGAGGAAATGATTAGTTAATGTAAATAACTCACCATTGCAGTCGGGGATCCCTCAGAGGTCATCATTTTGACCTGAAATCCGGACTGGCTCTGAATGTCCTTTGAACGAGAAGGAGTGCGCGAAAAGTCAAGGATGACTTCCGCACGAACGTCTTACTCTTTGAAGGGAGAGTCCCTCCCACATGAAGTTAGACGCTGAATTAAGGCACTCAAAAAATTACAACTACTCCACTCAGGAATGCGGAAAGAAGAGGGGGAGGGGAGGTAAAGTGTATTTCTCTGTTCAGGCCTCCCTTTTATAGTCACATTTGCAATTTCCAAATAGACGAGACTCTCCCTCTCTCCTTTGGCTTTTCAAGTTTAGAGTCTTTTTTCCACAGAGTCCCTTTGAGAAAATCTCGTGCTTCTCCTCATGTTCGAAGCCATTGTGTGTGGGTGTGGGTGGGTGTGTGTGAAATTTACCATGTCGTTGCATTCAACTAAATTTGAGGGAAAGGAGAAGAATTCACACGAATGAATAAACCTAGCCTAGAAAGAGAGAGAGAGAGAGAGACTCTTGTGCTATGCTGTGTACTGTCCTCCATTCAGACGGAGAGAGCGGGACTACGCACGTACCAATTTTTAAGAATTTTCACAAAGAAAATCTTTCTCAACTTTCCAAGGATCTTCCATATAAAGCACGCACAAGTAGAGAGATACCGTATAACCTCATTTTGAACACATCTTCATTTTTGTCACAACTTTTTTGCTCCAGGTACGTTTTAGTACCAAAAACTCATACTCTTAAGATATTTCTAAAACTCACGGTACATTTTTCTCTGCAACATTATGCACACCACATCTTTGAACAGAGAGTCTCCGCAAAAATTTTTTTGTACGGTACACACATCCAAGATTTGATATAGAATTTGAAAAGAGTTAAAAGTATGCGGAATAATTTATACGTCCCTCCCATTCCATGTAATGATTGGGATGTGTAGAGTGTGTGTGTGTTGGATGCACATGTGTAAAAATTGTCGAGCTAGTCACCTTATAGGATCATGGAAACGTTTTTTAATCTTCTCATCTTCTTTTCTATTCAAGTGGTTAAAGTTGGTGCTCCATTCCCTTCTCCACCAAAATATTCGAATCAATGGGCCACCCACTCGACAAACATACAAAAACTCCACAGCCTCTCTCCATTGTCGTTTGAAATGGGTAATTTTTCTTGGTTTTTCTCGAGGGCCATTTCCAGTGGTAGAAAATATTTTTTCACACTCCATCTCCTCTGAGGAATTAATTCCATATTAATTTGGGAGAAGGAGAAATGATAGAATAACATGAGAACGTATTGGAGTTGGTAGTTCATTTGGTCATTTCGGAGTGGGAGTAGAAACAATTGCAAGGAAAATTGTCCTAAGCATATGGAAGGGAAGACGAGAAAGAAATGAGATTGAGATGCATTGAGGAAGAGAGGTTGACCAGTAAAAGTCGTTAATGTGTGTGTGTGTGCAGGTAATCATAATTCCTCGTTTAAGAGCTCCTCTCACAATGTGTGTGTGTGTTCTGTGTGGGTTTTTTGAGGAGGAAGAAGCTTCTTTTTTGAGAGGTGTGGGGGGCAAAGGGGGATCATGATGACGACATTAAGACTATCTTAAATGCCACTACTTGGTAATGGTAATGGAAGTGCGGACGTGATGGGTAGGTTACATTTCATCTGCACTCACTCTACACACACTACAGCCTGAGAGGATGGCTCAAAGCACTGCTATTCCTCACAATATGAGCCGAGTTTAAGAGATTCTTATACATCTACTACTCGTATGCAACAAGAGTTGAGGACAAAAGACGACGAGATCCCTTGCATCTCTCTCGCCTTGATTGTGTTTTATAGCTCAGATTGGAAGGGGGGATAAGTCATACATTTTTACACCATTTTCGAGCTGTCCTACATCCAACTTTTCATACACTCTCCCTATGGAGTGTGTTTGGTAGGGAGTGTGTATAAAAGGGAGGGGAGGGAGATTTCGGAGAGTTTAAACATATTTCCAACATCTACATACAACTTTGTGTGGGCATACAAATTTTAGTGACATGTGACACAGGTTAACGGTTACAAGCCACTACTCTCCCTAATGAGACTCGTAGAAGAAGGAAACACATTTAACAATAACTCACATTATACGAGGGATTTATACTGCGTGTGTGTGCGGAAGGAGGAAAAAAGCACAGACTTTTATGTGGACAATAATGGAGAGATAATTGCAAGTTCCCAGTTGCGTACAACATGCACACACACGCGAGGGGGTGACTTGATTTGAACTCAGAATCAGGGGAGTTTGTATTGGAAGGCAAAAGTATGTAAAAATTAGACAGCTTTTCCCTTATTTTTCTAATTTCCATCTTGCACGCATACAAAACAATCGTTCTTCATGAGTCACTTGTACGCCGGGACTTGACTTCACTCAGGTGCGTGGAATTATTATTCGAATTACCGGGATTTTCCTCTTGTTTCTATCTGTATTTGAAAATTGGGAGAAAGTTGTGTGTGCAGTTTTTCAAAAAATTAGATTTGAGTAATCCTCGATTTCAAAAGTTCCTCAAAAGTTTTATTAAAAAATGTTCTCACTACGCACAAATAAAGTGAAATCAAATGTAGGGCGTGTCTGTGAGTGAGGGAATTTCTGTTGTGGTTGAAGCCTGAAAAAGAATGAATTCCCCTTGCCTTGCTTTCCAAAAATAGTCAAGTGTCAGTGAGGATGAGGATAATGATGGTGGACCAAACATGAATCCCCTCCAACTTGCCCCACCACACACACACGAGGAGGGAGAAGAGATGGATGTCACAAGACTCAAAATGACCACCGGAGAATAATGTGACACATTGGTCGTACGCATGAGGAGAATGAGGGTTTTTGTGTCCTCGGAGAAATGAGAGAGAGAGAGAACAAGGTTAGAATGTGTGTGAGGAGGACATTGTGTCGTTGAACATGGTGACAGTGTGAGTGCGGAGGGAAAAGAGTTTTTTTCCCGATGGTCGTGGTTTTGTATGATGATGACAGGGATAGAATGGAAAATCGGCGTTTGTGGAAAACCCGGATGTGGCCATACTACTGCAGTGGCAACAGCAACACCGACACCAGGTATTACATAGTATGTGTTTCCATATTGTACCTCCTGTTACTGTCTGACCTCAACGTATGTAAAACTATTTTCGGATAAAGTCGTCAGAAGGGAGACTGACAAGTCCAGACCGAATTCTGTTTTTATGAAAGTCCACCGTGTCATAACCATCCCGTTTTTCTCTTCTTCCCTTTTCGAAGGGGAGTGTGTGTGTGAAGGTTTCATTTGTACAAAGAAGAGAGAAAAAGATTCTGTGCATAGCACTGACTGCGCTAACTTAATCGATGCGTTGAAATCGACTTAACCGTTCCCCCTCCTCCTCTTTTCTTTTGAGGCAGATGCTTTTGAGTAAATGGACACACAAGGAGAGGTAAACCAATCCTCGGGTGACTTTGGCGTACTATCTTGATGCTCTCTTGTCCCTGGTTCTACTCCTGGGCCTTTTCTAATTCTCTCACCGTTTTCTAATATTTTTTTCCTGTGGATTTTGAAGTGCAGTTTTCTTGGCACCCCCAACTTTTACCAAGACGATTGGCATTATGAAGGAAAGAGTCAATGTAATGCTGACGTTGAGCTTGTAAAAGATTTTTTTTCGTCGCTAGACGAGTTCCTCTACCCTTCGTTTCTTCTCCGACCTGCCGAACGGGTGCTCTAAATATATGATCAACACTCATGCGAAACCATGTGCGTGTGTCTTATCGGATTAAGTGTGGGCGTGTGGATGACTGAACGTGCTCTTCCACTTTCCCCAACTTTTCCTCCAACTCCAACTTTAGTTCTTCAATAACCCTCCGCCGTCTTTATTAATAAGTAATTTTCAAAAAGAAAAGTACGCTTCTTTTCCAGAAATATGGGCGGTGCATTTTAAATGGTACTTTCCTTTCGTTCGTTATTATTCCAACTTCTTTCTGGACATGTTTTATGACCGTAATTCTAATTCAGGAATGGCTTCAATTTAATCCGGGACAATAAAAAATTTGCAACCTCCTTCTCGCCATACCTTAGTAGTCGTAGAGAATGCACATTTTTTGGATTATCCGTCTTTAATTGAGTATTGATTCTCCTCTCATCTCAAATAAAAGACGGGGATTTAATGGCAAAGCCTTTCGTTCCAGGGGTAAAGAATTTCCATGTTAGCTGCACAATTTCAATTGTAAACCCAAAGACACTCATTAGAGCAAATTCTTTTTACACTTTTTTCAGTGATGCGCCTTCTCCCTCTGTAAAAAGAGCCTCTGGTTCTGAGTGTATTTAAAATATTGGTGAGGGAGAAAAGAGGACGGCTGGAGACTTGGAGCTTCCAGTCTGTCCAATTTCAACACGTTTCACAACTCTTCCCCTATTTTGTTTCCTGTCCATCCAACTCAGACTCCGACTTTTCTGTGCACAGACAAAAAGGACTTTATCGACTTGTAAAATCCTCCTGAACATCTCTTCCTGGCTCACAAAGCGAGAGGGATGGAGGGGGGGAATGCATGAGGGAATATAGAAACGTTGAGGAAATTTTTCTTTTTCTCCTGCCTAGTCTCCTCCATAAAAATTTTCTCCTGCCAGTGTCGCTCGTAATAAAATGCGGTGTGTTTCCAGTCTGGATGTAAATGACGCTATTTCAGAAAGTATGGTCAAAGATTTCTTCCCCTCCTACTTTCAGCATGGATTTTTTTCCATTTTGTGTAGTTCTCAGGACAAGAGGATGGAGAATTAGATTTTGGTGGATGCACAGTTGAGGATGGTCAAAAAAATATTGATTTTATATTGTAGGTGGAGTGGGTTGAAAAATTGAAACTGGCTTGGAGTTCATTCAAATGAAAATGAGAATGCAGGGAAGGGAGGAAAGGGAGGAGAACGATAAGGACAAGAGTGGTGAAATGCTAAATAGAAATGATAATATTATATATTATGTATCTAACACTGTCCCACTGGCAGACTGTTCCAGTCTTCAGAAGCGAGAGAGAGAGAGAGAGAGCCAGGGAGAGACCGGAAATCGATAGAATGAATTTTTGGAGGGAACATTACCCTGGATTTCAGAATCTCCTGTGATCCTTTACAATGGCTGGCATAGACAGTTTCAAGGATACTCAACTTTGGGAATGGTTTCTATGATTTAATATCAAAATAATTCAATTCCCCCCAACTTGAATTAATTTGGACAAATTGTCCAGATCCCCTCACATACAAAACTACAGTCCAAAATAATTCCACCTCTCTACGTATTGTATCACGAGGGAAATGGGATCGTTCTGTGGTTGTGTGAGACATTTCAAACTCCCTCAAATTCCCTAATTGTGTCACATCCTCACAACTCACATTCCCTATGAATTTCCCTCACTAGCAATAAAGCTCCTTAATCTTCGTGGTTCACTACATGGAATCCCTTTTTGTCAAAAAAACAGTTGAGACACGACAATATCACAAGAAATTTTGAGACAGGAATGTTTGAAAGGTCCTTGAACTCTCGGTCATCTTCCTCATGAAATTAGTGAAGCAAGAGTTTAACTATGTCTCGTGAAAAAGGGGAGACGCGGATGTGGAAATTGGGAAAATGTGCGACATTTAAAGGTCTAATCATTTGTCCTTGTTGTTGATGACACTCTAATTGTCCCCTCGTCTCCTCATCTCCGCATCTCTAAAGGTAACGAGGAGAGGACAAGGAATGACGTCTCAGTTGTGTCTCTGTCTGGTGAAGCAGATTGGGGATGCAGATTAAAATCTAAATATTAACCTGTCTCTCTCTCTCTCTCTCTCTTTGGGTGTGCCAAAAAGAAGAGGTGGAAAGGTGTAGAGTTTGTCCCCAGTCAAAACCTCTCCTTATGAAATGTACATGTCACTATGTATTTCTATTTGTATTTTTGAGCCATCAAAAATTCAGGTCAAGCCACTCGTAAACTGAGAGAGAGAGAGACAGAGAGAAAGAGCGACAATTGGGAGAGCCTATAGATTTATTCCCCGATCAATTCCCCCTGGCTGGAAAAATAAATGTCTATTTGTCTGATGTCCCAACCCAGACACAGTAAAGAATAATAGATGGGTTCTGGGAGGACTTTTTGGAGATGTCCAGAATGGACTTGCCTCCTCCCTGGAATGAGGCGAGAGGAGGGAGCAGCTGGGAATAAATTAAATATCTCCTCTTTTCCATGGTGCGGCGGAATGGGGAGGAGGACAACGTTCAGATTAGCTCTTTACAACATTTTCAGTTGACGAGAGTCTCCCTTCACATAAAAATTTATTGTGAGAACAACCGTAGAAATCCTTCCAGGCTTCCCTTTCCAAAATCTCTTTTTTAATTCTCTGACCCTTGTTTTCCTTGCCTTTTGCTCTCTAATCTTCCAGCACGGCATGATGACGTCCGACCGGGATTTTTAATTATTTACTATGCAGACTACAATGAAGAGTGAGATGGAAAAATCACGTGATGTGGTTTTTCTCCTCTTAAAATATAAACCAACCTAGGACAACTGCCAAAGTAAAATAAAGGGAGGAAATAATTTATAAAATCCCCACTACACCCATTAGCTTCCCCCATCCCTCGTGTCCACAGAAAACTTTTACTAGTGACAGGTTAACCCAGTCCCCACAGTCGACCTATTTTTCCTTAACATTGAGTCCTCCTCTTGACTGTGTACCGCCCGTGAATTTTTCTTTGAATGAAATGATAAAAGTTGAAGCCCATCCCTCCGACTGTACTGGATAGTGAAAATTCAACACTTTCACTTGTACAGACATTTGGACAATCATACGGATGAGGAAAGATGGACGAAGAAATGAAAGGCAGGCAGAAAATTTTGAGATGTCAAGGAAGAAGCCAACTTATGACTGTCGTCCATACTCTCATAAAGCACCCTCACAAAAATCTATCCTCCGATTTAATGTGTCCCGAGAGACAGGTAAAATCTACTGTCGCTTTTTCTTCAACGACACAAACACACACACACGTCCTTCCATCTTCGTCTTTCCGTTTTTTCCCGTCCTCCACTCTACTGTAGGCTCAACTTATCTCCTCCTTTTCATTTCTCATGAGACATGGAAATTTCCAACGAGTACTAGTATATGACTTTCTCTTATTCTGGCATGGAAGAATGTATTTTGTCCAGCTCATCCTTCTACGCTTCTTTTCTCTGACCCACGGGACTGTCCCTCCTGCTCCAGCCCCCTCTTCAAAAATGTTTACTTTCACTTTTTACCGGTGTAGTGAATGTGGTGCAGTGTGTAAGATGCACTTTCACTCCTCACTTTCTCCACAAATCTTTAATTACGACTGTAAGCATGTACAATGGGAAAGGGGAGACTTTCACCATTATTTACATATACTTTCACCATCCACTAATATCTTGTTTCCTTTGAGTCGGGTAAAAGTCTTCCTTCCTTTTAGTTAACGGGGACTGTGCATGCACACACACACACTGACAACCCTCTCACATCTCAACTACATTTTAATTGGCTTGCGTACAAGAGAAGATGGATTTTTTCTCTCTTTCTCTCTCTCTTCAAACTTGGCTATGCTGGAAGCATCTCAAAAAACTTAAAAAGGTAAGATTAAGGCTGTCTCCCACATAACACATTTCTCCTCTCCACACATCTCTTCCTCCTTTCAGCTCGCTGAGCTGAGAGCCAAGTATTTACTTTCCCCTTTCCTTCCTTGTAGTGGAATAACAAGGTGAAGAGGAAATAGTTGAGCGAACCTCCAACATTTTTTTTTCTCTTTTCTTTCATCAATTTTGACACGTGCCGTTCTCCACACTCGGGTTTTTTAAAGTTTTTTTTGTCTAAGCATCTCATGCGAATGTGAAGGGGGAGGGATGGAGGGAGTTCCAAATCATTTTTAAATAGGCTGAATTAAACTGGACGAGATGTAGGAAGACTATTCTATCGGGAAAGTTTTTGGTTGGTCTTTTGTGAATCAGTGGAGAGGGAGGAGGAGGCTAATGGAGGTTTGGAGAACAAACAAGACATGCCATATGGTGCTCGGAGGAGGGAGGGAAATGGTAGTGAAAGTGTATGTGGAAAGAGGAAAGTTTTCCCCAAGGACAGGGGAAACGGTCAAAGTTTGACTGAGTTAAATTCTAGAGTGCCCATATTCCACTGGAAGAAATGTCACTCACTCACCTGGAATCATTCTCTAATCCCTTAAACTGAAAGAGTCTCAACCTATCCCTCCATGGTATAGGCTAATAGTATAGTTAGAGCAGACTATGTTCACGTGGTCATGTACAGTCAGGATGAGACTCCTCCAATCTGCACAATCAGCTTAAGTCCCAGCTTTTTCCATTTAATTTCCCATTTCCCCTATCAGATTCCCGGCCAATGTTTTCTTCCTCCTCCTTTCTATTCTTGTTTGGCCCAGAATCATGTACATAGAAGGCAAAAAGTTTCAAAAATTAAACTCAGCCATAATGCCATTTTAAAAAGTTTGGGAAAGGTACAAACAAAATCATATCAAGGTAGAATTGCCCAGGTGCATTTCGATTCCAGACAAATCAATTCTTTTAGGCTGAAAATGATTTGTAATGTTTTCTTCAAAATTGTCAGTTCGGTTTAAAAACCTGAGATTTCGACATTTCCTGCCTCCATGTAATGTGCAAGCAATGATGTGTCGACCGGTCGTGCTTCGTTTTAATTATTCCATCCTGAATACTCTCCTCCTCCTCCGCTTTCTCCTCATGGTAATAAAGTTCATGATGTGATGAGTTGTTGAGGATGCGACGCGCAATTACGTAATTTCTGACATCCACGAGACGAGCTGACTCTCCTTCTCTCCACACACACGTACTCATCCACATATACGAGGGTGAGCGGAGTATTTGGGTTGTTCACATAATTAGTAGATTCTTAACTTTGTCCGTATCATAAAGGAGAGGGAGAGTGGTGGAACGTGCCTCGAAATCTGCCAAGGGGTCTCCTCCCATCTTCCCCGGCTGCTGATTTGGTGGTGGAAAAGTTGTTGTTGGTCCTCCACACAAAGTGTCAAGTGATAGTGTGGCCTGGTATCATGGTCATGGAATAGAAATTGGCGGAATTTCTGACTATCCAGTCAGGAAGGTAATATGGCAAGACAAGACATGGCTGCCCTTTCTCCTACTTTCTAATTAAGAGAGCTTACTTGGGGTTTCTTGCACGAATCCTCCAGTTTTCTGATCAGCCAAGGGACTACACTCCCTCCCTCTTCAAAAATCCACCTCCTATTTTCTTTTTCTCTCTCCCTCCCTCTCTCTCTCTCTGTCTGGGCTGAAATTGCAGAAATTTTCCGAGACCCCTGAAAGACAGAGAGGGAGAGGCCGGTTGCCCCTGTGCATCTTTGATTTATTACACGAGGTAATATTTTCAAATTATTTTTGGATGAGATCCTTTCCACTCTCTCCTTTTTTTATTTTTTTCCATGTGAAACTTCCAGGTGGACTCTCTTATTTTCTTTCCATGTGTCCTGAATGTCCAAGCCTTTCCCTCCTTGGCTTTAACCACAAAGAGTGAAGAGAAAACTGTGCGTTGTGTGTGTGTGTATAGGAAGGGAAAGTATAAATAAAAAAGCAGAGAGAAAGTGGGATGGAGGGAGGGAGAGAAGTTATGGATCTTCCCCTGTCATGCTTTCCCTTGTTTTCCTTGTACTTTCTCCACTCGAATTGGATGGAGTCGGATTGGAATACGGTTAGCCGTAGGATTTTTTCCCTTCCCTTCTCAGCTCGTGTGCCGTGTCGTGGGTTTGGGGATTGTGGTCACAATTTTGGACTCTGTAGAAAGCGAGCAGCATACAGTACACATTGAATCTCCTTTTTTGAAGGGATTGGCTTGGTTTGGTGGACCCACAAGAATGGTGGTGAGACCATTAAATGAATTGCAGTTTGCACTGTACAAAAAGCCATCCTATGCTCCAACCATAAAATTTATGCCACTTTTTTTCTTCTTTACAAATTTCAAACGCACCCAGCATATGAAATACATAGGGAGAAAGTCGAGGGAGACAAGCCACAGGGAAGAGACAATGACGGGATAAATTTCTACCCTCCGCTTTTCTAATAAACTGATCTGAAATTGATTCTGTATCTATTCTTTGTATCCTGTGTGAGTGTGGACGTGTGTGAGGGTGGAAGGGAAATGAAAAGTTTTGGGCATCTATGGACACGTACGGCATGGCCATTTGGTTGACTGAGCTGAGTGCGTGCGTGCGTAGCCCTCCAGTTCCTCTTAATTCCCTGTGAAGTTCCTATTGTTGAGGGGAGAGAGAACGAGGCCGAAAGCGGAGGCGAAACTTTCGCTTTATTGATTATGTCCAATGTCCTTCTCAAGGGTCCCTACAGTCTAGTCGCCACAATACTCACTAGGCCACAGTTGTTGGATTTCAATTGTCACGGAATTAAGAGAGTTGATTATAAAGTGAACCACGAATTCACGGGCGTTATGGAGTGAACCAATCAAATCGTTAACAACTGTGATACCTCAAGATCACTGGCTAAACTTTGTTAACGTAATCAAGCTATTCTTTCGTCAGATTGTCACTTTACTAATTAGTTTTTGTCTAGTCTGTTGCCAGATCAAGAATATAGAAAACTTTTCATTGGTCAAACTGTGAGGCTTTGTACGCCAATTGGACCAATTTGAATACTTTTCCGCCTAACAAAGTCACAATTGAGAGGTGCAGAGGCTGAGAGAACAAATTCTGGAGGGAAAGTGAAAAACCTCGGACGAAGTGATGTATGACGGAATGTCAAAGAATTTTCTCTCTCTCTCTGTATAAATACAAATGAAACAAGTGGTCTTGATTTTTCATCCACACACTCCATTATTTACCCACACATAAATAAAATCCCGGGTTCCTTGACAAGACGAAACGAGAAGGAAGAATCCTTTTGTGTGTTGGGTTTGGAATCCAAAACGTTGTCGTTGTCGTGATGCCTGGTCTATATTTGGAAGGGATAGGGGATGATGACAACTGACGAATGTCAATGGAATGTGAGATTCCTCGTGCCTACACGGACGGGCCTCATGGCCAGTGAGGCTTGTGACTTATAATAAGACACAGTGTGTAAATATGTGTACAGGAGCGGAACAAAAGTTGCTTTTTCTCTCATCGATTCTCGTCTGCTAGAGAGAGAGAGAAAGAGGGAGACGTGTTGTTGGTGAGAAATGTACTTTCCTTGGTTGATGTCATTTTGTAATTTCCCCTCGTGTAAAAAATGAATCATTTTCTTTCTTGGCAGTCCGGCTGAACAAGTTTTTTTCTCCCTCCTCCTCCTTTCTTCATACATTCATTTTTCTTTTTTTCTCCTTCCTAAAAACCCAAGGAAGGTGCTTATGACAGCTGACTGTTGAATTGTTTAGCCAAAAGTCTAGCTAAAACTTCTCCAAGCCAATATTTCAGTCTTCTCATGTAAAATCTCTTTACGCTCTTTTCTTCCCCCATGTTCAACACATCTTCCTTTCATATAGGCAAAGTAGTGTTGTTGTTCCGTCTTTCCCTCTCTTCTTCATTTCGTATGCAAGTACAGTCCTCTCTCTAATTTCCTTGGGGCCCTTCACTACAGACTCACTCTAATACAAGGAAAGAGGAGACACGGAGTGGGCTCAACTCTTTCACAACATGAAAAGCTGTGTGAAGTTTTGTTTTTTTTAAAAAAAGAAAATATTTACGTCTAAAAAGTGTAATGTTTTACCCTTATGTTTTTCCCCTCCTCCAAGTTTTTTCTTTTCGTCTCCACAGAGAACTGCCATCATCATCATCTGTCCAAAAGATTTTTTATGATGGACACACAAAAGAAAAATGCAGGTTTCTCCTTTACTTTTCTGACCTTCCTTTTTCTCTCAATCCTTTGGAAAACTAATTTAAATTTTCACAAAGTTTTTTCTTTCTCAAAATCCAATTTTTCCCCCAAGAAAGGTAGACCAAGATTTGTGCACTGTAAAAATGGTACAGTGTGTGGGAGTCAAGTGTCATGAATTATGATGAACTGTACCGGAGGAGGATGGTTGGAAATTTTTAATTTCCAATTACAATGTGTTGGTTTACATGTATCTTTGTCCGCCCAAAATTCACACACTGATTTTGGATACATGGAGAATGTGACTGAGATTGGTTAGCCGATATAAACTTAATTGAGGTATAAAGTAGAGAAGAGAAGGACAAAGAAAGTTTTGTAAGGGTTGTGAGGGAGAACACTCAAGGAGAAAGCGTGTGTGTGTTTATGGGCGATAAAAAAGAAGTGACACAAATTGAGAGCAGTGAAAGAACCAGAAAAGTCTGAGTGTGAACGATGAGCTCTCAGAATATTTTCACCTCCCTCTCCCTCGATGATGCAATCATATTTTTAGTATAGCTCCATTTGTGAATACTGTCGATTTCCTTCATGCGTATATATGTAAGGATATGTGTGTGTGTGTGTGTGTGGAGAAAGTGAGGTGGAAACAAAAAAGTTTCTCCCTTCTCACATAGACCGCCATTAAATTAAACATTTCCACGGCCACAACCACAGCACAAAATTCTCACCGGCTCCTTCTTTTTCTCCTCCATCACTTTCTCTTGCTGGAGTTTGCGGGCTATGTGAGACGGGGACGACTTGGACGTACTCTAGGTTCTCACATTCGAATTTATGCCCCCCAACCGGGTAGAATTCTTCCCCGGTGGAGGACGCACCGTTAGACTCTTCGCGAGAATATGCCAACTAGTTTTTGGACACTACAACTCAAGAATGAATCGTGGATCAAAATTTATTCTGCACAATAAATTTCACATTTAATTTTTTTGCAATAGAAATGGGCAAAAAAAATTTGAGATTTTCAAAAACCCCGTTATTTATTCCGTATTTTAATTAAATAGTTTTAACTTTATCCTAATTCTCGGGCAACCTAAATACATGAAGTTACATTAATTTGCTTTCAGTCTTTTTAGGACACCAAATTATTTTCCAAAAAAGACGGTCAATGAAGAGAGCACACGCATATGTGTGCATTTCGTAATCGGTGCTATTTTAGTTTTCCACTCACAAATGCACAGCCTTTGTTTACAACCAAACGCGTGTTTTTGTGTTTAGAAAATAATTCCCATCAACTTGTCTCAATTCATAGTATCACAGACTATTCGACCCAATAAGACTTTCTCTTTCCCCTTGTCACTCTCACACACACTGCCGTCCGTGTATCACTGAGGGGTATGAAACGAACTATAAGGAGAGGAGGAATCGATTTTGTCTAATATTTTGGTAAACATGGAAATTATGCAAATGACATGGAAATAATCGGTTGATTTATGACCACTCCTTTCTCTCCACACAGTTTCTCCCCATTCCTCTCCCCTCTTATCTCTCCTACGTACACGCAAGGAAATCAGGGGGATCCCACCCAATCGAATTGTATGGCAATAAATACTCAGATTAGGTAATTAAGGCCATACTAATGGAATTCCTCTTCACTAGCATGGCATGGCATGGAGCACGTGACACACTTACGTGATTCCCTCACACCTTCCACAACATCCAGAAAAGTGTGTGAAAAAAGAAGCTTTGTAGATTAAGTTGTCGTAATAACAACTCTTCACAACTCCGGTGAGTTGTTAATGAGGGAAAGTGTGTTGAGAGAAAGGAGGGAAGCCACAACATTTTGTATAGTGGTATAAGCGGATTTACTACAGAGTACTTTACCTTTCTGTACTCACACAGAGAAAGTATCATCCAAATACTTACTCCTCAGATACTTACACAGCTGAGGAATTTGGAGATGGAGGAAAGTATGTCAGAGTTTCGTTGACAAAGTTTGCAACTCATTATTGGCTCTACAGGGTGGAAGGGAGGGGGACTCCTTGTGGAACAAACTACTTCTTAACAAGTCTTGTTGGATTCTATGAATGAGCTTATAATAAGAGTGTGAGCTGGGGAGGAATTTGTGAATGACACGGGCGGGAATTAACTTGTCGCATGATTTGTGTGCAAAACCTCCTCCTCCTCTACACAAGACATCCAAGGAGGTTCTCATTAACTTGGACAGGGAAGACAGACGCTCAAAATAAAGGTACCAATTACAAGGGATGGGTTTCAAGTCTACACGGAGGAATAGTGCAGTGCTTGTTATGTATGAGATTGAAGGAGGGAAGCTCACGGGTGGGTTTAGTTGGTCCGTACAATTCGGCAGGGACTTTGGTGTCAGGGAGAAAGGGAAAGAGAAAGAGAGAGTATATACGTGTGTGTGTGTGTGGGTTCGGAGGGAAGTTTGTGAGTCAACTCAGCATCGCGCGTTGTCTTTCTCCAGTATAGCAGCTTTCCCGGTTTCCCCAGTCTTACATTCGTTTAGTCAGAGTAAGGAGGACTACACGAGAGAAAGTCGGGAGTTGTGTGTCGTGCTCGTTCTCTATTCTTTGTACTTTGCGACCGCTAACGCAATAACTCGAAAACACGAAAAGATATACGGACAATTTTTTTTGGTACATATCATATTCGACAGTTTTCTATCTTCTCTCTAGTTGTGCGTGAATATTTTTGCAAAAAAACATTTTTTATAAAAAATAACTCTTAAAATCGATAGCGTGTGGCTTGTCATCCGTATTTGTTACACGTATGCGACCAAATACAAATGGTGACAAGCATCGATTTAATTGTTGTGTGAGTGCACAATTGCAGTGGTAATCGGCCCAGTCAGTTGACATATTTTAGTCACAAAGTGTTTCTTATTACTACACAGTTCAGGATAATCGATTTTTTGTATGTTACGAATCACTCCAGCTTGTTCATCCATGGATAATTCCTAAAGCTACATAACCATTCCGGACAAACGGAGAGACAGTATCACTGTCACAGTAGAGAGAGAGAGAGAGAAAGCGGGCAGTTGTACTAGAGGGGAATTTTTCGAGTGCCAGAGTCCCTCACGTGGACAAAATTAACCAATCCCCAACACAAAGAGAGGAACAAAGAGAGAGAGAGAGAGAGAGAAGGACATATCCGACTTTTCTGTTCGGCACAAGACAAGAGAAAGTAGGAATCGTAGTGACAACATTTCCGCTCGTATGAAGATATTCCTCCGTTGAGAGAGAGAAAGGAAACTGTGATGGGACAGTGGTTACACCCACCAGTATGTGAAATGTGATGTACTTTCTACTTTCACATTGACATGGCATTGCCCCGAGATAGGACTCTGGTGGTTGGGTTGATGGGTTCGGGAAAGTGAGTCACCCGGTATGTGTCCGAGAGTCATTATGAAACCAGACGAGTGAGACGAGACGAGTGAAAGGTTTTTATAATTTTTGTACAGAGACAGAGTGACAGTCCCTTTCGGGGAAAATTGCCTTGTGACTTTCACCCATTTTATGGGTTAAATTTGTGAGTGGGAAGGAGGAGAAATAATTTGGTTGTAAACAATTTATATTCCATGAAGTGAGGACAAGATGAAGTTTAAACACTCTTCAACATTTTGACTTGCATCCGTATCCATCCTGCTGGCCCTGTTGGAAGGAGAGTGTCTTGTGAAGGAATGAGTCGTTATGGGTGGTCTTCTTGGGTGATGGAGGGGAGGAGGAGAAATTTTGATGAGGAGTCCGGACACATGATAAGAGTAGAGAATCCAGATATATTTCTGAATATTATTTGATGGGCTTCGTCGTCCTTCCCTTCTCTCTTCAATAAGGAGAAAGTTGACGTGTTTGTGTACGACGTATGGAGGGTGTAATAATGTGGATGTTGGGATGTGATGCGTGAGAAGGAGCGTGTTGACAAGTTAATTTAAAAGTCTTTGCTCCTGCCTCTCGGCTCCTCTCTCTCCCACATAACTATGTTACTATGAGCATGTTGTGTCTCCTCTGAAGCCGCCACACACTTTCTCTCTCTCTCGCGGGAGACTTTCACTGGGCGAGTGTGTTTGTCTGTCATCATTATGGGAAGTAAAATCTCCACGCACAAAATCTTCTCTGCCTTCACCGCCAAGAAGCATCTATCTTCTCAAGTTGCAGCCTCCACTGGCACCTACCCAAGGCAAGCTTTCTCCATATTTCTCCAAATTTTCCAAATAAAATTCATACAATCTTTCCCCTCTCCTCTCATTCGCAACATACCAACTTTCCATTAGAAATATAATGAGGGGAGGGAAGGAGAAACTGCCGAACCAAATTACCCGCGCACTGTGTATATTTTCCTCTGTGGAAAGTTTATTACCGTAAAGCTTATTATAAAAATCTCTGTTCCATATGGCAGAGGAGTTTACCGTATTTGTCACAAATTGGGATTTAATGTGGAAAGATGAGATTAGAAAAACATTGTTCTACATAATTCAATCCAACTTTCTGATTAAGGAGCTTAAATATGTCAATTAGGATTTGACAGGAGAAAGCAGATTTCGGATTAATAATCTTACTTTCACGGAGGAGGTGGTGGTCATTTATTCCATACGGTATTTCACTTTGTCCATGTTAGAAATTACATGCATAAAATTAATATAAAACTTCTCATTAGACTCTCGTCCCCGAAAGTCCGTGTATGCAAATGAATTTCATTTTGTGTTCAAAATTGTAAAAACCGGATGCAATTATGTAGTAGACATTTCCACATTTGTGAGTCTCCATAAAGCAAGACAGAGGACAACTCAAGTACACAATTCACTCAACTGTGTGACTGTCAAGTGAGTGGAGGGAGTTTTGTAAACAGACAAGAGAGTCTATTTGTTTATTTGTCTAACGATTATCCTACCCTTACTGACCTCTCTTAATTGTGCACAAATCCGGAAAGATTTGACTCTATTTTTTGCTGTATGGAGTTTGGTCAGAGTACTCGTTTGATTACTCCATAATTTTGTCTTACACAGTCGACGTGTATTAATATAAGAAAGATGTTGAAAAAACTTTGGGATTGACGAGAAATGTCTTCCGTATGCTTACACACGTATGTTGTATGTAATAATCAATTTTTTACGTCTTCATTCAATTTCTGAAAAAGTTTAGACATTGCTCGAGAATTGAGGAAGAAGAAAGTGCCGCCGAGATTTGACTGGTAATCATCAATACAAATTTTCTCTAAAGAAAAAAATCATTGAAAAGTACATAATAAAGGAAAGAGGGAAAGCTTAAGTTCTCAAGTCCCCCATCCACTCCATTAACTATGATCGCGGATTCTTTTTCGAGTCTAAAAAAGTGAAAATACTCAAAAGAAAGTTTGAGTATTTCATCCTCCGAGGAGGGGAGGGGGTTTGAGAAAGAATCCCCACAAAAAAAGTGTTGAGGGGAGGGGGGAGTGTGAGTTTTAATTGAATTCATTTTGACCAGAGAGAAGATTAAGTCAAGCAAGCAAAGTTGTATAGATTGCGAGTCGTAAGTTTTCCCTTCCCTCACGCCAAGTGCTGAGATCCAGCCGAGACTTTCCCTTTCTCTTTATAAAAAGACTTTCACTCTCTCTCTGGAGAAGGGTCGGGCGTGAAGGGAAAATTTAATAACGAACTTGTATAGACTTGTTAGCATCTCTCTCAAATTCTGCCATTTTCTTGAACAATGAAAAAATATCTCTTCCTTCTCTTCTCATCCTTTGTGCGTTGACTCAAGGAGGGTCAAAGAGGAAGAAGAGGAAAGCTAAAGTTTAAATTAGTAATTATTCTCTCCCCAGCCGACGTATGAGGGCCTGCCCGGCAAAAAAATGATGGTACATTTTTAAAATAATCAACTTACACACACACTCTTTCAGTATATTTACTTTGGAGACTGTTCCTTCCTTCGCTTTCTTCCTATTATATAAGACTACATTCGAGGTCATAAGGGGCACTCCTAAATAAACTATTAAATGAAAAGTGGCGGCTCCTCGGATTGCGTATTCTGGATTACATTGTCTTTGCCGCCTGGGTGTGTGTGATTTCAATTAGCCATATGATGTACTCGACGCAAACAAGGAGGGTGTGTGTGAGGGCGACGAAACTGAGCACGCAATGTGGTGGTCTTTAAAACGCATCTACTAATTGTGAATGATGAGGGGTTTGAAGTTTTGGACTAACTCTCCCTTTCTATTCCAAGAGCCAGAGAGAAAGTGGAGGGAGAAAGCTCGTAAATCGAAAACTCTCCTCTTTTCCGGTCTGTAAGGGACTTTAATAAAATCCAGAGTAGTTAGAGGCTGTACACAGTGGCTGCATGAGCCAGACCTACTTTATACATTTTATGTATTTTTAGTTGAGACAACTCTGGTCCCTCCACTGTCCCCTCCTTCATTTCTATTAGACAACCCGCTTTCCGGGGGACAGCCCGCTTTCCCTCTGTGTGTGTGTGATGGATGGTGGGGTAGGGATTTGTCCTAGCGATTTTAAATGGGAGGCTACATCATCCTCATCCAGCTGTCGTCTACATTGAGAAGAAAGGAAGTGAGGAGAATTTTGTAGAATCGTTCAAGAATCTCCATCCCCTCCAAGGAAAAGAATGCCTGATTAATAGCTCCTTCATACATTATTTTAAGGAATTCTATATTTACGGAGGAACGCATTTTTTAATTGTAACTGAACATTTTCAAACCATACCAAATTGGGACCATCTAATTAAAATGAGGGTAACTACTCTGGATAAATTTAGAAAATTGTATATTTAACTTTTACCAATCCCTTATCGTACGAATACTCGTATGCGACCCGGGTTTTATTTGATTATTCCTTCCCTCCATCCTTTCATGTTTCACTTCTCTCCGTCTCAATTTTTATTACTATTGAGACGGAGAGAAAGGCTTCCAGAAATTTTATTCTGCCAACTCCGTTCGTAGACCCAACTCTCAAAAATTTTATGAATAACACACTTTCGCAGGAAAGGAAGTAGTTGACAAGAGCGTCCGCAGTTTCTTCCTTTCTTCTACTTACTACCTCAAAATTCGGAGTGGGTACCCAACACGAGCATAAATATGGCCCAAATGTATTCACACAATTCTCCTGGTCTCCTCCGCCTCCTCCCGAAAACAAAAATAGAAAGTACTTGAGCAGTGAGGAAAGCAGAGAGAGAATTCTGGGTAAAAATATTTTACGCCTTTTTCCGCCAAGCTCAAAAAAGGAACATAATAATGTACACTTGACTCAGCACTCTACAAATAAAAATAATAATAAATTGAATCTTGTTTTTTCCTCGCAACAACCAACACACACACACTACACACGCACAGGAAATTGGGATCAGTCGGAAACTTTTTTCAGTATAAATATCATTAGAGTTGTACAGTAGTAGAGATGTCGGTTCAGCTCAGCAGTCCATGAGTTTTTCTCTTTTACAGTCCCAGAATTTCCTCAATCATTTCCCTGAGCCTGACTCCCAACATGTATGTAATAATATTTAAAAATATTTGGCTACGTGCAAGACTCGTTTCCATCACTGAGACTCCTGTACACACACTGTCTTTCTACCATTACTAATGCATGGATGACCCTCTCTGAACTCTGCTTGCTGCTCTCCAGACTGGAAAATCTAATGTGAGGAGGAAAGGAGGAGGCCCTCCTCCCCTTAGTAGTTATACTGTGTCTACTTTCATGGATGCATGGGTGGAGCAGGCCACCAATTCGTTTATTTTATTAAATTAATTTCCCTTCAAAGATTAAACAACCCATAAAACTTTCCCTCTCTACCTGCACACACACTCATAACTTTTATGACTGAGGCTTTAAAGTGGCTTTGAAGAAGATCCTATGGACACAAACCTGGCTCTCACATTACAAGCAGGGTAGACACAAAATTCACACAATTTTTTCTAATATTGACAGAAGCACAAGTTCACAATCTCCAACCACATACCAAGTGTGAAAGGGATTTTGAATCTCAAATAAGGATGGAAGAGTAAATTAATTTTTAACATAAATTGTTGAGTGACTACACCTCTCTTAATCCTAGTCTCATGCTCTCAGACACTAAATATCCCATTCAAAGAAAGGAGAAAAGTGGATAAGGGAGTAGTAAAGTTTTGGTTAATCTCAACTGCTGGTCTACAGGTTCATTTTATCCATCTTTAGGAGACATTAAAGAACAAACATGGAGGATGTTGGGTTAATTGGAACACCCACTTAATCTCTCCCCTATTATAGTGCCACTTGTTATATACAAATAGACAGCAAAAGTATTTTGAAGGTGACGCGATGAGAGACGAGTATCATCAATAGGCGTGTACTTTCTCCCACGCGTAAGTATGTGTGAGTGGAAACGACATTTGGGATCCATTGGACAGTCGTAAGTGGAGCATAAATCTTGTTGATGTGATCTATTGACAAATTTATAAAGCGGAACAACCAGAGAAGTAGATCAAATGAGCTTACAAGTTGTCTCTCTCTCTCTCTCTCTCTCTCTCTTTGTGTTTGTTCGAAAAGAGCAACTACTTTCTAGGAATAAGACATTTGATAACTGGTAAAAAGGACTTGTCCAAACCGAAGAAAGCCTGACTTTCCAACCTGGAGCTAATTACTCTGTAGGCTAAGAAGGGTTTTGGATTTTGCGGCGAGGGCCTTACAAGGGAAAATGGTGGAACTAGACTAGTATGACTCCACATTCTGCTTTATTTGATGGCATTCTCCCAGAGCCTTCAGTATGAAGTTTAGTAAAGAATGACTAGCATTGTGAAAGATAGGCACCCGGACCCGTGTGGGTTCTTTGTGGGTAGAAAGGAGGAAAGAAAGGATTTGGGTGGAAGGCAGCTGGTGTCTGTGTTGTGGGGAAGTGTCGAGGAGAATGAAACACAATGCCTTTAGACGAAGACCGAACGATGGTATTTGTGAAATTACACCTCACTCCACTGACTTCTCTCACGTCCAAACAACATCCCCTCTTTATTCACTGAACGAAAGTTGAGACTCATCACAGACAGGGAAAGCAGCAAGATTTTTTTTTTGAGTTTTGCCCCTTGTCTTGAAGAGAAGAGAAAAATGTAACTCCTCAATATGCGCGGTTCAAAATGGGACAAGACGCGACTTGCCATGTCAGCAAGAAAAGTGAAGTTAAGCCGGAGAAGATTAAAAATGGAAATTTTGTTCCATTTCCTTCCTGACTAAATAAAAATTTGATTGCACTTTCAAAGTTATTTAGAGAAAATCCATTTGTGGAAGTTTTTCAAAAGGAGAGTATTGAGAGAAAGTTGCAATTTGAAGAGGATTGTTCAAAGTGTGTTCTCTCTCTCAGGGATGATGGTGGAGGGAAGAATGTGTTGTTGGAATGATCCCAGATAAAATGGAATTGCATATTTTGAACATGTCTGATTCAAGTGTTGTACATTACATGGGAGGGAGGGTGTGTGTGTGGTGGAGTGTCCCTGTGTTTAACTGCTAATGGAAGGAGGTGGTCGGAATGGGAAGTAAGACAGTGGTTTGAGGATTGCTTTGTGACTTTTGATGATTGACATGATTCCCAGAATTCCCCTTCCTCCTTCCCCCTCCCCCTTACAAATGTAATAAGGGTTTGTGTTTGGAATTTCAAAATCTTTGAAAATTCCCTCCTCCCCTTCTGATCCTCGGTGTCTGGACTGAATTACTTGTACGAGGCCGTATATATTACCAGGAGGAGGCTTCTCTCTCTCTCTGACTGATGACTCTTCGTTTGTTATTTTCATTCTCCATGAAACCAAGTTTGGCCAACCACGCCTCCTCCAATTTCTTTTACTCTCGGTTGAAAGAGAAAGGAGGAGGAGGAGGAGGAGGAGAGGTAGAGACATGATGAGATGGACAATAGACATATCAAATATCATCATCATCCCCACATACCCCTCTCCACCTTTCACTTTTTGACTCTCTCTCTTCTCTCTTTTGTCCCATCCTCAAAGTCAACTCCACACATCCGGACTGATCCGGAGTCAAGACTTTCTTTTTTTCGGGGGGGAACATAGTCTCTATCGTTTAAATGGATAAATTTCCTCCTCTCCCCCTATCACATAAAATGTGAATGCATTAGTTGAACCTCACAAAGAATAGTGACTGAGGATAGTGGATGATGGTGGGTATTACAGGGACTTTGGAGTGGCAGTGCAATCGATGCATTCCTCTAGTTGAAATAACCCTCATCCTCATCCTCCTCCTCCCACTATCCAGGGTGATAGGCAGTCCCAATGTCAAATGACACTCAAGACTTGAATCCCTTTCCCCCTTTCACTTCCTTGGAAAAGGAGGACACTCACAGTGTCAGGACCAATACACTCTCCTCTTCATCTTCCCATACTTTCCCTGCTGTTGCTTTCCCTCTCCCTGTCCCTTTCCCTGTGTGTGTGTGTGTGTGTTTAGACACGACATTCCAATGCGAAGCAAACGGATTTTCTCTTTCACGAGCTTTCTCCCCTCCTCTCATCTCTAGTCAGTCGGGATGCCTGAGTGTTCTAATAGTTTAGCAAGACAAGTGAGTTATGTGGGTTCCAGTGAAGAGAAAGTGGAAAGCAAATTGCCACTAAAAATTGTACAGCCATCTCCATACATCACGACATTATCAAATTTCCTGAGCATTAGCATCAGGGATGAGCTCTTCCCTCCACATTTGCTGTTGTGTGTGTGTGTGGAGGAGTCCTCTCTCATGCTATCAAAATAGGGATGGATCAAACAGCCCTTTGTATGACTCGTCGTCATCTTTTCATACTTTCTCCAGCCTCAGTGCAATGAGAGGGGGGAGAAATGGGTCCTTAAGTATATTTTGAAATTCAACTCCCTTGATGAATAGAAAGAACAAGGAAATGAAGGGTGGGCAGAGAAGGGTGATTACAAATGCGAGTCACGTGAACAGAGTCCAGAATTTTTCTTCATTTCCTCCAGAACTAGAAGGAAGGGGGATGCAATGAGCTCAAACTTCCAGTTTTCCGCACAGTGTCCTTCCTCCCTTTTGTTTTTCACACACACACACACACACACACACACACGGTTTGAGCTGTGGAAGAATATTTCTCGAGTCAAAGCCTAGCTATTTCTCGATAAAACATGTATGGAATAAAAATGCAAATCATGTATATTTTGTAGGGGTTCCACAGTCCTCCTCCTTCCCTCCATCCTCAAGTTTTGTGGAGCATAAACACATTTCCAACAATGGTCGAATGATCCTCGCAGAGAAATGGAGAGAGTCGGAATGGGAGAAATCAACAGCCGTGTGTGTAGATTCTATGGTTATTTTTATAAACGTTTATTTTTACAATGAGCGTGTGAGAAGAAATGCATGTAGTAAAGGATGCGTGGGGATCGAGAATGGGGAGGAGGAGGCTCTTCATGAAATATAAGAGCGAGACTTAAGAATGCCGACTGCTGCGCTGAATTGGAGTCGAAATAACAAATAATATATTCAGTCCGATTGCTTCTCCTGCATAATTCATTAGACTTTCTCTTCCCCCTCTCCCATGTAAAATACCTGTTTCTTACATAACACTCGCTACTTCAAACGGAGAAAAAACTTATTTAGTTTGTTTACAAGCTACAATGTACATGGAGGGAGAGGGCCAGATTCAGTGCTTTTAAAAAATGCGTCAAAGCGTATGTAGTGTGTCGAAAATAAAGAACACTTGGACCCCCACACAGTATTTTATCTTGCAAACAGGCTTGAGGGCAATATGGAGGAGAAGAAGCCATAACTTGGTATTTATCTTGTATTTTTCCATTCGCAACTGAGTAATAAAATAATAGCAAGACTTTCCCCGACACTTTCTCGTCTATTCTGTACTGATGTCGTCAAAGAGAAAGTCCTTGTGTTGAGAACTCAAGGTATTTTTGTAGAAAAACAACACGTCAGATAACTAGAGAGGAGGGGAGAAGAAAATATAAAAAATCACTGTAGAGTGTATAAAGGGGGGCATATGATGATGGGGAAGAGGGAAAATGTGCTTGAGACTATTTCTGTCTTCCCTCCCGATGCTCTGGCATGAACTCTGAGAGCGGAGGAGATTTGTATTTTGCAGAGGCAGAAGTTGTGAGTGAGAGAGTGTGAGTCCCAACTGGTGTCTTCCTCTTTTATTCATGCGAGATACAGTTCCACTCGCGCTCTTTAATTTTTGCTCACTCCTTCGTAGACACAAGTTTTATGAGAAAAAAAATACTTTTTGAAGAATTGTGAAACAGAAACTCCGTGTACAGAGTGAGACAGGGAGGGGAAGAGAGTGTCAAGTATTAAAAGGTGTGGATGATTGGCGGTAAAGAGTTCAAATCTTTTTATCCCTCTCTCCTTCCTTGTCGAGTAAATCTTGTGTAAAATTCACACTCATTCTCTCCCTCCGATATTTGTGATGAACATGTAAATGTTCCGGTGGAAGTGTCCCTAAAATTGGTAAAGGGTTTCTTAATCTCAAGTGTACAGTGAGAAACCAAAGTTCGGTGCCTCTTTGCTTTTGTGGGAGGAAAGATTCAAGTCTTTTCGGATGACCAACATAAATAGAGACAACGGAATTAAAATGTAAAATAGTGGACGTCCCTGCGTGTTCATGCATGTGTGCGTGTGTTCGCGGTGAGGGGAGGGTGTAGAGCTAGTGTTTTGTGTTGGTTGTCCTGTGGTCGTTGGATAATTGTGCATGATAATAATTTTGAAAAAGGAGGTGAAAGTGTTGGTTGGTGGTTAGTGAGTGGAGAGAGTGAGGATGACAACATGTGGAAATTTGCGACAGTTGGGTTCCGTTCTCATGAAACGGAAACTGCCGCTGAGTCATGGGGATTCACGATGGGAGGCTGAACAGGATCCGGAACATTTTCGGTATCGGGATGCTGGGGTTCGGGCCTTTAGGTATATCCTATAATGTTATGTACACATGTGAAGAGCACATTCAATGTAGGAATTTCACCGTTCAGTTTATGATTTCTGGAGAACCCCTTGTAATGTACAGTGGACATACCTAAGCATGGCTGGAGGAGTAGTCCATGGAAAAATCAATCTTAACTCTCTTATTCTGGTTTAATCTAATTTATTCTCTTCCTTATAAGCGTATCCTCGTAAATACCCCTCTACATGTATACGAATAGATTTCCATGTTTTGTGCATGCATAAAGGCAGCACAGTCCAAATTGAATTTAATCCTCAATTTTTCAAATCAAATCTCCCAAAATCATCAAATGACTTTCTATTCAATTATTTCCTCTCCCTCTCCCTCCACACACACAATTTCCCAACGCGTTTGAACGTGCAGAGAGAAAAATGGACTGGAGTTGGGTAGGGAGTAGCAAAAATAAATTTTTGGTAGTTTTACCCTCGCTTTTCCTGGGTTCCCCTTGGTTTAGGGAAACTGGGTTGGTGTACGCAACCAATCCATCTGAACTGAGACACCTTCGAGAGAAAAAAAAGTTTAACTACACAAGGAGAACCCAGCCGCCACTGCCGCTGAGCCATGTGGGAACTGTGTAAAGTATAATTGTGCAGTTGTATAGAATTCTCCATTACCCCCGTCCGTCCCTCCCTCCCTCACATTTTCTTGTGCAGAATTTCCAATCTGAGCCAAAAAAACGGAGGGAGGGGAAGTTGGACTATATCGGGAGTATCAGTGTCTGACATTGTTTACAAATAAAATATATACAGCCAAGTAGGGATGACAAGGGAAAGGCTTCCAATGGTGATTCCCTTGTTTTTGTACAATGAAACAGTCAGCCCTACCCTGCACTGCGTGGATGGGAGAGAGAGTGATGATGAGAATCGTTTTAGAGAGAAACTTTTTTTCCGAAATCCCTACACCCAGCCTTTCATGAACAATTATTGGGAGTATACGAGAATGGAAGAACATACACAGAGAGTGATTGTGTGTGTATTGAGTAGTGGATGATGGAGATGTGAGGAAAAAGAAAAGATGCCGATGCAAAGGTTTCTCAGACGAAGAGGAGAGAGAGAGAGAGAGAGGAAATTTTCGGCAAATTTATTTCGCGTGTGAAGTGGGCATAAAAAAGTAGAGAGGGAAGCGTGTTCTAAAAATAAGCCTAAGGGATTTGATCTAATGGAAAAGTGCTGGAATGGGAAGAAGGGAGAGAGAGATGTACACACGTACCCACAACGGGTTTTGCCAGAACCATCAGTTCTGGTGGTAGGAAATGCTTCCCGGTCTAGAATTTCTCATGATTAAAACATGTTCTCCACACCGAGTCTCCCATGTCCGACAAATCAGGTGGGCTTTATGACCTAAATTGCTTATGGAAATCAGAGTATTTCCACACACTCTTGTCCTCTCAGACAGTCAAGTAGGGAAAGGGTCTGTTGTCTTTCCCTCTGTCTGTGCACTACTTTATTTCAAACTTGGACTGACGTAGTCAAACTCTACTTCAATTATTTCAATCATCTCTCCCTCTTTTATTGGACACAGTCCTTTCCTCACTCTCTCATTTCCCCTCCTTGTAAATACAAAGTTAATGGACATGCCAAAATCGAATCTTCCTTTTAGCAAAATTAGAAAAATGTCCTTGAACTCTTATCCACCATCAAAAAAACACACAAACACTTTGAGTGTCCAGCAGAGTGAAAATATGACGAAAGTATTAGTGGGAGAAGAATGAGTAAACATCAAAAGAATATAAATTCTGTTTACTTGTTTTCTAAAAGCATGTTCGCATATCGAAAGAGAAAGACAAAAAAGATTTCTCATCATTTGATAAAATAATTCATTTTGTCAGGAAATTTTTTGCCTTTCTTCCTCGCTATGCGAACAGGTCTTATTCAGTCTATTCCATTTTCTTGACTCCATCTTGTCCTACGTCAAGAAAAAGGGAAGCGTCTGTAATTGTCAATTTGATTATTTCCTTTAAAAATTTTAGATATTGCGGAGGCGTACAAAAACTTGTTTGTCTATTCCAGTCAAATAGTGACAGAGAAAATTGGAGTTCCTTTTCCTGTTTTTGACAAGAATCAAAAATGTGAAATTAGTTAATAGCTTTTATACCTTTTTCTGCCCTCTTATGTATCCATTTTGAGGAGATACAAGTCTTTCATGCCTCGCTTGGTTGGCAGAGAAAGACAGATTTTGTTGAAATACAAAAGAGGATGCAGGTGAAGGGAGAGAGAAAGTTTATGGAGAAACCTTGAACTCTACACAAAGATATATTTTTAAATACAAATTTTACGTGGACCTGACGGAACGGAGAAAGGCAGGAAGACTTGGAGAGAAAAGCTTTCTTCTTTATATAAATAAAGAATGCGGAGTACAAAAAGTCCGGGTGTGTTTCTGAGGAATAAATTTCTTTTTTTGACAAGTTGTCTCATTTTTCGGGGCTGAGAGAAGCTCCTCCCAGCTGTGTTTCACTCACGTGTCTGTGTGTGTGAGAGAGAGAGAGAAGAGAGAGATAGGAAGTGACTCGGGAGACGGACGGATTCCTTCCTGGCGTTTTGAATTTCGTGATTTGGACAGAGGAGGAGGGAAGGAGAGAATGTATAATGTAATAGTATACGATCATGGGATGATGATTCAAGACTGGATATGGAGGAGGGGAGAGAATAGAAAAAAGCTTTCTTTCATCCCATTTCCTGTCCCCCTCATATCTGATGAAAAATGATGATGACTTTATAATGTTTATCCTTATTTATGCTCTGTGTCCCGAGTCTTATTCTCTGTGGGTGTGTGTGTTTATCCATCATCTTTGATATCTTCTCAACTTACAATCCTCCAACTCTCAGTGCTCTCTCTCTATCTCTCTGTGTGTCTCTGCGTGTCCTCTTCTCAAATATTTTTGTACACTCAGCCCAACTTCCTCTATTCATTTAACGTGAAATTTCCTTCCTTGCCATCCACAAACATCATTACCTAACTACAATAAGTAGAATCGGAGTGAGAGGGATAAAATGGTGGGGGAGGTGAGACACGCACAAAGAGAAAATTTTTTTTCACAAAGACGTCCACATGGCGAGTGAAAAGTGCATACGTAGACAATTGCGTGTGTGTGGATACTTTCACTTGTTTACCGTACAATTGGAAGGAGGCTCAAAGTGCCTTTTTACATAAAAAGAGAGGAGGAAATGGAGAGGAAAAAGTGCAGAACGAGAGAGAGAAAGAGATAGTTGTGTAAATGTAGACACTCTCTGTCTACAAAATTTTTTCTCCCTCTCTTTCCTCTTGTTGACTTTCTCTCACTCTGTTCTAATCATGAGTCGTTATTCTCCATTGTTCCGTTGAAACGGGGAGATTGAGAACCCTTTGACTGGTTAGTGAAAAGAGCTTCTGTTCAAACTGAATGTCTATGCACAACTCTTTCTTTTTTATTAACTGTTGTAAACATGATGGGTGAACACAATGATCATCACACGCGTGTGTCTGTGTACAAAAGAGCAGTGTTTCGGGTCAATAGGAAAACAGTGAAAGTAATGAATAATGACTTTAACGCGGTCTTAAATAATAACAATTGCCCATGAGCCGTCTGTACTATTTGGGAGGAATGGTTTTTATGACTATCAAGACAAAATAAAATATGTTGAAATATGGAACTGTGTTCTGTATTGGAGGGAAAGGCGGGAGAATCAAAAAGAAATGAATGGGATTCTTTTGGGGATTTTATGAATGTGAAGACTAGACATGGAGTCAGACTTAGTTACCCGTGTAAAACTAAATCTAATAAATAAATGAAGGGAATAGATCAACATGATTATAATTAATTACAGGTAGATTATCAGCTTAATGGTCTTTTCCCTCCACTGAGTCTGACAACCCATATAGTAGGGTAAATATACAACACACAATACTGTAATTAGTGGAAAGTTTTGAGGAGTATGAAGGAGGGAGGAGAGGCAGTTAAATAATACAAAATATGTACACGACTCCTCTTTTAACGGATGGAATGGAGAGAGAGGGAGGGGGGGTTCAATTTTGTGGATATGGCTGACGAAGGGCCATAAATTTAATGGCAGGATGAAACAATAAACTTTTATGGACAAATTTTCCGGGGTAACCAACTCTTCCTTCCACTTCCTTCCCCTCTCCTTCTCTCTCTACTTTGTTGTTCAAATAGAAAATTTTCACGGAAAGTTTGGAATGGGAGACACCATCCATAGGAATCCTCGTTCCTTCCCTACACCCAAATCGTATTACACCCACGTTGTACCTACAGGGACAAGTGTGGCCATTAAAAGTCAATACTCTTTCAAAAATTACTCGGTCTCCACGCTCGGGAACACAAACACGGATACCTACACAATCCACACACAGTTTAAAAATCTAAAATTACATTTTAATCATAGCATACATTTAAATATGGTAAATGGCTTCCAGTTTTTGACAAACCAATTAAATCGGGGAATTTTCCGTTCAAAGTCAAGTGTAATGAGAAGAACGCAGTTTGATGTGAACCAGCCGTCCTTTTGAAGCACCTCCTTTAAATATTTAAATTAATATTGACCATTCATCTCAAGGACGGGATTGTGAATCGTGTCGTGAGAGGAGGAGACGCAAGAAAATGTTGAGTGTGACATGAGAATGTGGCTTGTCCTCATGTCAGTCTAATGTAGAGTGTAGAACTGTAGAACAAGGGAAATGAGGGTCGATATTTGTGTCCATGAAATTTTTAAGAGGATCGATCAGCTTTTGGTCTGTCCTTGCCAAATATCCCGCACACACGCACATCCCCCTGTCTTTGCGTGTGTGTGTAACCAGCTTGAACTTGACTCAACATTGGTCAATTAAATTATGAGTTCATCTGTTGAAACAAATTGTCGTGATTTTTTGGGAGAGAGAAGAGTCCGCGCTAGTTAACTAAGGTTGATGATAGTCTTTATATTGAAGATTATGGATCAATTATTCTAATCAATCCTTTCTCTTGCTTACTTTACAGTCATGGCAATCAGACTTCCTCGTGGATCCCACCGCCGGACGCTTGGGACATTACCAACTCGTCGGTGGTCCTGCCGTATGGGTGGGAGATAGCCACCGACAAGGATGGCAAAGATTATTTCATTAAGTAAGTCATTTTCTCAGATAAAAATCTTGTCAAGAAAAATTGAATGACTCCCAACTGAGAATGTAATACATAAATATTTGACTTGGAAATCTCTTTACAGTCATTTAACCAAAACAACAACCTATGATGATCCTCGACGAGAACATCAGGATGAGTCACCCAAACCCCGGGAAGTCGTGTTGAATCGACACCAGGAGTATGGATTCGGATTTGTGGCTGGCTCCGAGAAACCCGTCATCGTCAGGTAATCTATCAAAAATTTTGAATGTGTTGCAAACCGGGAAAAGAACCTTGTATTCACATTTTTAATACCCTATTTCTAAAGTTACCGACATTGTTCCTCGCCCCGATTTTAATTAACTTGTAGGTTTTTAAAATTGAATATATTAATTAGCTCTCCATCGACTTTGAAATGAATACTTTGAAGGGAAGTCTCGCTAAGCGGAATTTTCTTCGATAGCACAGAACTTCGACTCAGGACCAGCCTTCCCACTTACACTTCATGGCATATCATAGAATGGCACAGCATAAAAAAATATTAGTCAGAAAAGTGGGGTAGTAAACTAATGGAATGTGTGTGTGTTTGATAGTCTTTCATATTTGTATTGGGAAAAGCTGGAAGAGAGAAAGTACAGAATCTTTCTTCACTTTCTTCTCAGAATCCTTCTTCCCTCTCTCTCTACATATGAGAGAAAGAGGAAGAGTGGGAGCTTTCAGGGGAAAGCTTTTGTGTAACCAAGCGAAGATGGGAGGAGGAGGAGTAGAAAAACCATATTCAATTACACTGGACCAAGAAAGAAAGGAAAGGGAGAGAAGGAAGGAAGTTTACTCAGACAAGCAGCCATCAACTAACATTTTGAGTCTAAACACAAACTCCAAGTCCCAAATGGTTTTATTCAACTTTCATTTCGTGGTCGTGTCGGGAAAATTTTCTTTGTCCTTCGGTCTGGTCACACTTCCTTGCCTACATACACTTTCCCTCTACGTGTTTATATACTTTCCCCACTGACTGGGACGGAGGGGAAAAGTGGTGAAAGGGGCTTGCGTGTTCCTGGGGTTAACTTATCAGCTTGTGATTTGTCTGATTGTGACTGTGGCTCTCTCTCACAAAATTTTCTCTCTTCCACTGATCTGGGAATGCAAAGTTCCCCCTCCAGTATCTCTCCCTCTCTTTATACAGGGGCAGTTATGCTGACCAGAGGGACGAGGAATAGTTGAGACTCTCTCACTCTATCTCCTTTCTCTCTCTCTCTCTCTCTCTCTGGCATCATTTCTATTTCTTTTTTTGGCTCCCACCAAACACTGCAGTGGAAGGGAGAGGGAAGTGGAGGGGCTGGGACCACACGAGCCGTGTTATTGTAGTTGTGGGCTACGTGGTCTACGAGTAAACAGGAAAAGCCCATCACATTATTCCCAGCTGCCAGCCTATCTCCACTATAAAGAATGTATAGGAAATGCATAAAGTTTCCTGGACAGAGAAACACCCCAAAAAGCTTCTTTCTTCCCCCACAAGAAGAAGTTTGGGGGAATTTTTCTCCCTTTCTCCTTTGTCGACTTGACTCTGTTTCCAATGACGTAATAAACTGAAATTAAAGCGGAGGAGGAGAAGCTCAACCAAAATCCTGTCCCCTCCTTTCTCTTCCTCCTTCCCTCCCTCATTCCTGGACTAAAACTGTCAAAGCCAAAAGTCTTAAGACGAAGGGAGAATTTGGTTCTCTCGTGGTTTCTCAATACACACACTTTTATCCATGGAAAATTCTCCTCTCATTGGGAGGACAAAAAGCCATCGTGCGTGATGGAACTTTTTGATGTGTGTGTGTGGGTGATGATACTGTAAAAATGGAGAGAGGGCCCTGTAGAGACAAATCGGCCCTGCCACACACAAATTAATGAAGATGGACGAGGGACCCGGAAAACTGTCATTTCTGTGGATGATTCTATTAATTGACGTGACACCCCAGCTGTGCATTTATGGGAAAGGAAAGGGGGGAGTCGAAAATCCTCCTCCATTTTGATAATGACAACTCATTAGGAGGATGCAGAGAGATAGAGGTTGAAAAACGTCTGTTCTTTCGAACTATGATATTTCAGGATTCACTTCAGCCAAATTTTTTGTGTGAACATAAAAATATGGATTTTACTTGTGAAGAAAAATGTTCGGAAATCTGTATGGATAGTAAAATGACTTGAGACCATGTTTGTTGTTGACAAGGCGTAGCCTTGAGTGCCCCAAATTTGTAAATATTAAAAAAAACAACACTGGGTGGGTGAGTTGGAGACTGTAAATGTGCAAGCACGAAAATTTGTAGCATTTCATTCTGACCTTTACATCCGAAATAACCCAGTTTGAGGCTCTCCTCATAATACGGATAAATTCGGAGTGAGAAAATGGGTCGGTGATGTGAGATTTACGACTTGATGAGTAAAATAGAAATGATGAGTATTCGACGAGTCTTTCCTGTCAACGCCCTCCCCAACTTTAGTTGAAACAAGTATTGAGCGACAAGACCTCGGGTTTTAGTAGGGCAAGGAGTTCTAGTCGAAATCTCCCACTGGGAAAGTGTTTTGAAGAGAAGTGGGGATGAGGATAAATTTGTTTTTTATGATGTTGTTATTTTGTTTTTTTTTCTCTCTCAAAATGCAGATTCGTGACAGAGGGCGGGCCGAGTGTGGACAAACTGTTGGCTGCAGATCAAATATGGACGATCAACGGGGAAGACGTACGGAAAGCACCCCGAGAACATGTGATTCAGTTGGTGCGTTCATGCAAGGACACGGTGTATCTGACAGTGTGTCAACCTCCACTGGACAACGTGAGTCACTTCAAGAAAACACACATTCATTTTTCTCAACTTTGTCCCTGTTCCTCTTTTTCCTCCAAAATATTGTGTCATCTGTTCCGAGCACACACACACATACCAAGAGTCTTCCTTCGGGTGTCCATGCAGCCCATGTAAAAATGGAGCAAGTCTCTCTTGTACGGGCTAAGAAGAAGGAAATCCTGGAAATTCCTTTTCGAGAGTCAACATTTTCCCATTTTCAGTCCTCTTTATTTGTTGTTTGTTGTTTAGTCTGTCATTTTATGATTCACTTAATAGTCCTCCACATGCGTGCCCACAAAAGAAGGAAAAAGAGAGGCCGGGCGGAGGAGAGATACGAGTTGTGACGTAGACTACATAAAAGAAGCATTTTTATTCCCTCCCTGTCTGTTTTTTTGACGGTACTTTATGACCAAAAAACCTCCCGTCTCTTTTACTACTACCTATTATTTGTGTAGATCCTACAGGCCGTTCCTAAAGGAGGGCATAATGTAAATGTCTTCTCTTACGTTACACTTACGTACTTTGTCGATACCCCCTCTTTTCTCTCTATTACATTTGTTCATGTCTTTCAAGTACAGCCAAAGCCAAATTAAAATTCCCAACTACTTTATACGAATCTGTATTCTCCCCTTCTTTTTCACAAGGATGCTATGAAATTTCCGTTTTTGTTTTAAAAATACTTCGTTTCCACTTTCAAAAATTTCTTTCAAAGGAAGGGGAGAATTCCAGAGACTCATAATCGTCAGGTCAGATAACAAGAGAGAGGGAAGTGACACCTCTGAAAAATTTTGTTCTTTTGTGTGTGTACGAGTGTCAGTGCAAAATATGTATGTAAAAATAAAATCACCTCACCTCACCTTGTACACACGGCACAGCGTGTGTGTGCACACGAGAATTTTCCTTCACTCAACCTCTCCAGGAGAGTAGTTTACAATATGTACTGATTCTGTGTTTTGTGTATTTTCCGGATCGTCCGACAGTCTTCGAGAAAGTCTGCCCTGTTGAGTGCTGCAAAGAGAGCCAAATTAAAGTGTAACCCATCCAGAGTTCGGTTTGCTGCTGCCGTCGTCATCAATGGATCCCCTTTGTTGGAGGTAAGGAGAACTGTACTACCTGTACTGTACGTTAAAATTACATATGCCTCACACGGAGTTATTTAATGGGATATTGACAACAAGTTGTAACTTGCATAAAACACGAGTATTCCCTTGAAACCCATTCCTTGATCTACCGTACAATGTCCTAACACAACCTTTTCTACCCTCTACTCACCATCAATATTGTAAAGGGTGTCCTGTTAGTTAAAAAAAGAACTCAAAAATCCTGATACGATCCTGATATTCAATTAGACTCGGGGCAAAAATTGGCTTCCTCTTTATAGACTTTCGTACATGTGAAAGGCTGAAATAAATTTTGTCTGAGAATTTTTGATGCTATTAATTAAATGGACTTTTTCCTTTACAGTATTTTAATCCTAAAACCTCTAAAAAGTTCAACTATTTTAGAATTCTTGACCCTTTAGCTGCAGCCCTTTAAACCTGACCAAATAAAAAATCCCATCTTTGCTATCGTCTTCTTCCCCTGAAAAATCTTTACGGTAGTTTGGGTCAAATGCAATAGTGGAGCGAGTGTGTACTCAAATTCAATTGCTTTCTATTTCCAGCTCCTGTTTCACAGTCTAGAAAATCCCCTCCACTCCGAACTTGACTGCATTTCTGTCCCGAATTCTTTATTTACTCCTTTGGTGCATCACATTCATGGGATGCAATTTCCGTGCGAGAGAGTGAGTGAGTATTGCAATAGGAGAAAACTTGTCGACTGGAAATTTTTTTTTATCTCTCCAGCCCATTTTTATCTCGTGTTTCCCTCCGAAACTCTCCTTGCATCAGTAAATAAATATACACGAAATCGTATTCTACGCTGACTTCCTCAGGGAGAAAAACTTGACTATTATTAAACTTTTATTCCTGCCTGTCTCACTCCACCTTCTCCCTCCCTCTCTCTCCCATTACAAACTGCCTCATGATTTTGATTCCCATAAGTCTTTCCAGTTTTGCCACGGAGCAAAAACAAAATGACGATGTTTAGCACGTTCTCTTCTCCTTCCCAGGCTATATATAAGTACACCCAACATTTTAGTTTAGAGTAACTACCCTCCCCTCCTCTGTATTCATATGAGCTAATACAATTCCCACCAGGAATCCCAAAGCTCTTCATCTAATACATTACCCTGCTTTCAAATTATACAATTTCTATTACTACAGTACATAGTAGGTCTTACGAGGAATTGGGTGCACATTGTTGTTCTGGGGACTTATTCTCTGAATTGAATGGCTTTTTGTTAACACAGAGTACGAGATTCGGTGGGAGCATTCCTGATGGATCCATTGGGAACGGAAGTGTCGGTGGTGAATCCTGTGTTCCTCTCATGCCCAACGTCCTCAAGGTATGTACTTCTCCTGTTCAATTTGTATGTGTGCGTGTGTGCACACACACGTGTATCCTCTTAGCCCACTTTGCATTACTCAGCCCTCTCTCTTGTAGTCCCTGGACAGATGTTCAAACTCGGCTATTGGCAGTCAGGAGGAATTTGGCCGTGGATATTAATTCATATTGTGTACCAGGTGGAGAAATGAGCCAAATGGATTCTGAACATAATTAGCTTTTCAACTACACAAATACAAATATGATTTTGTTTCGTCAAATAATCATTCCCCAATATCCAAAACCTAATTACTTTTAAATTTTAAATTACTACAGTTTGAAAAAGCGATTCTCAAAAACCCGATTTCAATTTGAAGGACACAGTATCTAAAAATGTTGGTCTCATTGTTCATTTGTCTTCAAGGCAGTGATAGGTCGTCCAAAAAAATTTTTTTGCCTGCCAGAACTAGGAGTGAATTGAAGTGTGTCGAATGCCAAAATAATTTTTTATACACATCTCTCCCTCAAGTATTTCCCCGCATCCACGTTCAGACTCCAAACGTTAACAAATTCACACTAATAAATTTCCCTACCACCAAACATAGTAATTGAGTAGAGTGTGAAGCAGTCACACACGAGCCTCTTTATAGTCGAATACAAAAAAATCTTCTTTTACCCTTCCTGCATGTTGTGTCTGCCTCCGAAAACCGAAAATTCAGAGTCAACTGAGCAATTGAGAGGGGGGACGACAAAGAAGAAGAGACATGGCGTTAGTTCTTCTTGTTTGGTGATGGAGGAAGACAAGGCGTTAGACCCTACATTTTCAACGACCCCCCTTGCCTCTTTTTTCTGTCGTCTTATGGTCATTTACCCTCCTCCTCTTCTATGTGTGTGTGTGACACTTAATTGGTTTTTGTACTGCTTCTCCCCTGTTTCCGCTCAACTCCCGACTAATTTCATCGAGTCAATTTAATTTACTCTACACACACACACTCCTTCCGCCGACCCCCAAGATTCCGGGAAGAAACAAAAAAGAAAGTTTGTCAACCCATTAATTATTCCATACAGTCCAGCAAATGCCAGGGTAACACACACGCGCAGTTCCTCTTTCCTCATCTGTCCTTTTCTCAGATGAAAGACAACTTTTGGGAATTTTGGGATGTGGAGTTCTGTCATCAAAATTATTATTATTTCCAATATGAAGCTGAAGTGAGAGTCATGTCTAAATTTAAGTGTCACCATGTGGAATTGAGTTAGGTCGACGGGATGAATGTGCGGGAGGAAGTCAATGTCAAATAGGAAAGGGTTTTGATGTGATGCCAAGTGGTGTGTGGGTGGAAGGATGAATTATTTTGAAACTCACGATTAACTACCATTGTTTTAATATTCAGTGGCAAGTCTAGCACTCGGAGTGAGAAGGTGGTACACACTCCACACTCACTCAAAGAAATATGGACTGTCTGGGGATCAGAGTGTGAATGAAGGAAATATAACAAAATTGTTAGTGTATTCTCAACTCGTCCTTGTCAACGTTCCAACTCTTAAACTCGATATAGAATAGAATATTAGGAGAATTCCCTCCCTGAAATCAGATTACGAATTGATAATAGGAACTCCCCCTCTCTTTCCGCCAAACTTTAATGCGTTTTCTCAATTTGTATTGCAAAAGGTCAACTCTCAAAATAAAACACGATCGTGTGTGTGTGTATGACATTCCAATGGCATCCTTCCTAGCCACACCCACTAAAATTAAATTAAATTAAATCCAAAATTATCCTAACCAAATCATCCTTTCACTCATTTCCGCCCAGCACGGAGTGAAACCTCGTCTTTCTAGGCATCCAGAGTTGGAAAGGTTATGAAGAAATTTTCACAATTTTGTATCCACACTTTCACTTCCCTCTTTCATCAATTCTCTTTTTTTATTTGAGACTACACGCAAATAGAGCAATTAAGCAGGATTTTTGATGACGGTTGAGCATGCACTCTTTCCTTTCTGAGTTGTGTGTACAAAAGTGTTTCACATTTTTGAACATGGACACGCGGGATGAGACTACCCAGAAATAATTAAAGATCCATGCATTTTATTGACCCACATACAAGATAGCTGAGTATGCAAAAAATCTGCAAACTTCCCATGTCATCTGCGCCCCAAATATAAATTAATGTGAAAAAAGGCGTATATTATAATTGTCTTGTTTTACTGCAGGTATTCCTGGAGAACGGGCAGACGAAGAGTTTTAAGGTAAGGACCGAATTTCAAAATTTTATTCTTGACCCTCCGATTAATAGATCATTTGAAATAATTTGAACTTTTACGAATATTCTAGTACGATGGTTGCACCACCGTCCACGATGTCCTGGAGTCTCTTCAACAAAAACTTACCGTCCGCGTCCTACAACACTTTGCCCTCGTAGTTGAACATGTCAAAAGTCTCCGAAGAAATAAACTTACCCTGCTTGACCCTGATGAAGCTCTTTGTACGGTAAGCATTGTCCCCTCTTCTATCCAAAGAATGAAGGAATATATGCTACAATTTATTCATCTCCCTCCATCCTTACACAAAGATGCTTCATTTTCTAAAAATAAAATTACAAAGAATTCACTCTTCCTCTGTTTATCCAGTAGAGAGGAATTCCTTGACTACGCTCATACGTAATTCCGAGTAAATTGTGTCAAGAAATAATCCAGCGACTGAGCTCTTTGTTTAGGATGGAGGGCCACTTGACAAAAGCCCTTCTCTCCACTCTAAATCCTTCTACCTTCAAATTGATGGGTGGAGCACATTGAGAAAAGGAGAAAGTCTTCTTTTGATCTTGATCCTTTCACTCTGTCAACCTAATTATAATTAGGAGTCCTCTCTACTATATGCCATGTCACCCAGAATCCCACAATCTTGTCTTTCCAATAGAAAGAGGGAATCGAAAGGAGGGGCAGGGCAGGTAGAATACGGAACACGAAGTGCATTCTTCTACATTGCACACTAATCCTCCCTGTCCTGGATCCATATCTTCCCGTCACCCTCCCTCTTCTCTGTTTGTTCCCAACATTGTCCTAGACACTTGACAAAGTAGGGACGTGGAGGGAGAAGAGGGTGGGAGACACAATGCCTGGTAGTCTAGGAGAAGGAAGACGCCCGGGTTTAGGGAGATGTGACAAAAAAGATGCACACTTTCGGTTTGAAGGAGGAATGAAAGGGATTGTGGATTCTTTTGTAGAATTGTGACAAAAATAGGTGAGGAGTACGACGACGACTGACAAAGTCTTTTCTATGAATTGTGTAGATTGCTTCCCAGCCTGGAGCTCATCATCTCCGGTGTCTCTTTAGAGTTACTTTTGTTCCCAAGGATGCTTGTGAGCTTCTCCGGAAGGTAATAAATTCTCGCTTTCCTCTACACATCCATCATTTTGATTCACACATTCTACTGCGTGAGTCTCCTCCGTTTCCAATTATGTACAACTTTTCACTCATTCTCCCTTTACAGGATCCGGTCGCCTTTGAATACCTCTATATGCAGGTAATCCCTTTCAACCCTCTATATATAATATATATTAATTAATGATTTTACTACAACTACACAAACATGGTTCAAAGTGTGATCCGAACAAGTTGACAGTGTTCCCAAAATGTGTCGTTATCAAACCCCTTTACTACATCCAAACGACAGGCATAAAAGAGGGGAGTAAACAGATATTGCGTGTGTCGGAGGTAATTAATTAAGTTTTGTAGGTGTGGAGGAGGAGGTAGAAGGAGGAAGAGAAAGCGTGCACTCGTCTCCTCCCTGCTATTACCAAGATATTTATGTGTGTAGCAGTGAAAAAGAAGGGCCGAGAAAAGCCTCGGATGAAATCTGGAAGACCCCAGCTGCACACTTGCTATTTGACCTTAATTGCGTATGCATCCAGGAGACCAAGAAGGTCTCCAAGACAAAATGCCACTCTCCTTTATTGCATCTTTTTATCTACTTTCATCTTCTATCTCCAAAATTTGGAGGGAACAACCAAGGAACCACTAACCAACTTTGCTGTTCATTTATGCTCCCCATTTATACCTGTAGCAAGAGATGTGAGAAGGACTCATAAATTCTCTCTCTCTCTTTTCTAGGATGTACGGATAAATAATACAATCAAGTTTTCCCTCTGCACAGATAACCTGTTTCAATTCACTATCTCATTCTGTGGAGGACCAGGCGGGTTTTCCTCCGGGGTGTCCCAAAGAAACAATTTACTTTTAACCATGATTTTACGACTCCATTTCTACACGCTCTCTATTCAACAGAATACTTTGTGCACACTCCACTGTGCATCCATAATACAAGGGAGGAGGCTATTAAATGAACATTTAATTCTCTTGATCAATTACTGGAGGATGACTCTAGAGTTGAAAGGGAGAGGATTATTGTATTAGACAGAATGTGGTGTGAGGATCCGACTCTTTATTATTTATTCTTCCCCAAAGTCACTTGCTGTACATCTAAGGTTCGTCGCCTGTCTGCGGGAGATTTGACGTCAGTTAAAATGAATACTAGATGAGGGACAGTCTACAAATTAATTAATTGAACTCTACTGCAATTAGACTGAGGTAGTATGTAGTCAAATTTGAATTGTCTCTTTTTATTCCAGTCTCCACTCCCGCCTCTTCTTGTACACATTTTAATGGAGGAATTCCAACATGTTTCTCCTCACCTGAATTCACTCACTCTTGTGGACAGAGACGGGTATCTGCGGATCCTGCGTTGTAATTACTAGGGTAAATGAATGTAGACAGTCGGAAAGTTAGAGAGAAAGGGGGAGGGAGGGACACGGTTGTGGCGGTTGTAGTGTTAGTGTTGAGGAATTAAATGGAAATGATGGGTAATCAGAATCCCTATAATTAGTCAACCTAACTTAATGATGAAAGATTTGTTCTGCTTCTTTCTCCTCCTCCTCCTCCACCTCACATTACAAGGCATTACAATTAAGGACGTGTGTGTGTGAGGGAGGAAAGAAGAGTGTGGAGTGACAGGCGAGTTGGCTGTGAGACAAAAATGTGAATGTTTGAATTAATTCTTGGCACCACTTCCATCCCCGATCCCACATTCATGCTGGAGAGACAATAGGCCTTCTGGTTTTCCTGGGATGAGATTAGGGGGATGATGATGACTAGCCATGTTCCTCATATTAGCTGATGATGAGGGAAGACTCTTTAATAAATCCATCTGACTCTCTTCCACAACTGTGATTTCTCCATTTTAAAATCAAACCCGACACACGCACATTTCGAGATTAATGTCCTCCAATCCAGGATCTATATTAATTGAACAGAGGGAGAAAAAAATTACAGATCTCTTATGACAGGTTAATGACCTCTATCTTTACATCTTTCTTTCAGTGCTGCAATGATGTGATTCATGAACGCTACTCCCCCGAGCTCAAGTAAGCAATTTTTTTAGCGTGTTTCGTTCACTGTGGTAAAATTACAGACACATATAAGACAAGTATTTTAAAATTAATTTCTTTCACACTTGTCCATACTCGGAATTTCTAGATACGACATAGCCCTTCGCCTCGCAGCTCTCCACATCCACCAACATGCCTTGGCCAACAATATGAACGGCAAACTGTCCATCAAAGCCATCGAGTGAGTTTACTTTGTCAAATGACTAAAATATCATGTTTTTAGAGCGAAAAGACTAATAATTGTCATATTTGTACTTGCAGAAAAGAATTCGGTCTGGAAAGGTTCGTCCCATCCTCTCTGGCCGAGACCATGAAGAGGAAAGAATTGCGAAAACTTTTGCAACATTTTCTCAAGTCGAATGCAGGGCTGATCCCGGCTGGACAGAAGGCACTGACAGCTCTCCAAGGTAAAAGCAAGACAGATATATTCAAATACTATTCCAGTCTTGAATATTATTACTAATTTTAATTTGTATTTTCATGACAATCCCCAGCCAAATTGCACTATCTGAGGATTATTGGGGAATTGCCTTCTTATGGTGCCAAATGTTTTGCTACTAATCTAAGGGTGAGGACAATCCTTTTATTCCAACTATAATTTTCACTAAATTCTCAAGTCAACTGGCTGGAGAATTCTTTATGCGTTATCTTCATTTTGGAGCGACTTTAAAACGGAAATTGCACTCATATCCGTCACCCTGTATTCTACATGTACAGTTGTTCAGAGCCAACAGTCACAAATTGGATTTAATAGCTTGTAAAAATGGCGAAGGCACGCTCTAATGAAAATTACTATTCATAATTTGTGACATTTTTTATCTTTACAGCAAGATTCTTCTTCCGAGTTTGTTTTGCTGGTCAGCCCTAAGTTTGGAATTAGTCAAATAAGTGGCATTCGAAATAGTGTGGTAAGTTGAATCTCTTATATCCATCATTTTAAATGAAACAGTAAAGCTGGGTTTTACCATCCCCTCATCTCCCCTGAATTTTGAAGAAGCATTGAACTCTCTCTCTCCAAAGTTGAAGGAGTCTTTTTGAAATTTACACAAGACGCATTTTATCCATTAGCAACATTCAAGGACCGTGACTTCGGAAATGAGTCACTTGGTTCATGAGAACACATCCATTATACCCTCCTCCCTCCCCCACCAGCTTTCATTTCCCTTCTACTCCCAACTTCCGCCCTTAAAATCCTCCCAGCCTTTCCTCCACTTTTTTTGTTTCTCCATTTCACCACTCCAGGAAGTAGCTCAAAAATATGTACTCTCTTCCCGCAAAAACTCATCTTCCCCAAAACTGCAACACGCTTTCTCCGCCCTCTTTCTCCCTTTCTCAACTTTCTCTCTGGAGAAAGTTTGGTTACTCTTTCTCCTACCAGAGGGCGACAAGGTTGGTTTTTGACTCTGGCCAGTCCAACTTTCACATTTATTTCCCACAGGGAAATTTGGAGAAGCCATGAGAGTCTCTCTCCCAATGTTTGACCTCAAGTGACCCTAGTCTCTGGATCCTTGAGAAAGGCACAATCACAATTATTAGATGAAAAGAAGTAAATTTGATTTTAATTTCCTCCGCTTTCTTATTTCCCCACCTCCCCCTTCCTTGAGATTGTCGTCCCAATTTGGACGAAAGGAGAAATTTAATACAATTCTTCGCTCGTATATTTATTTTCCATCCAGACATTTTGATGATATTTTGAATCCTGTTGACGGTGCAAAGTCAGTCAGTCATAGAAAGAGAGAGAAGAGAGAGAGGGAATTTAATTTGGGAATTGGAATTTGATAAAGTGAAAGGCTAGGCTAGGGAAAAAAAATGAAATGGAATTTGAAGGGAGAGGATATCAAAGCATCAATGACTGTCCTGCATTGCAATTTGTAATATGCATTGAAAATTTACAATGTTGCTGCTTCTGCTGTTCCCCCCNAAAGCATCAATGACTGTCCTGCATTGCAATTTGTAATATGCATTGAAAATTTACAATGTTGCTGCTTCTGCTGTTCCCCCCCCCCCCCCCTTTCCTTTCCTTCCTTCCTCCCTTTCTTCTCTTGTATCCGTGGAAATTGAGTTTATTGAGATTGGACCTGGGACATCTCCAAAGAAAGAGCTCCTTCCGTACAGGCAGGGGAAGAAGGGAGAGAATTGGGAGTTTTTGTGCCATCGAGATGATATTTTATACATTGGGCTCTCCACTACAATGCAATGTGACACACTTATACCTACAGACACACACACACACACACAAACAAGGCACACAGAGATGACAAGAATAAGGAGGGGAAATCTCACAGGAATATTTAAGCTTCATATTCATGCAGAATGTGCCCCCCTTCCACTTTCACTCTCTCCTTCCTCGACGATGGCACACAGTCGACTTGAAGGAAGAAAAGGATTCATGAGAGAACGGGCGGATAAAGTCAGTATCCATAAATCCATCCTTTGGTTCTTTTCAAACGTTTTCTCTCCTCCTCCTCATGCCTCTTGGCAGGAGGCATGAAGGCAGTGGGCTAGTTTTTTTCACGCTCCCAATAAACTATCTCCCTCCTAAAAAGTAGATAGATAGGTAGATAGAGTAGGAAGATAGAGAAACTCGTTTTTTTGTCTAAACCAGTTGACTGTGTACAATTGGATTTGTCTTGAAGGGTTAAGACTTAGTCTAAGTCCTCCTCGACTCCCCCTCAAGTCACTTATACCTTCCAGTCGTATGAAGAAAGAAAATTTGTATTTTGTATGCCTCATATCATGGAGTACGGAGTAGACTCTTGGGGAATGGCTATGGAGAGAGAAAAAATGAGAATATTTTTTTTCTCTCCAGAATTTCTCCTACTCCCTGAAAAATATGGCAAGAGACATTCTTCTTGGACTTGTTACAACTTTGGATCATTCCCCCTCTCCTCTCTTAATGTTTCGAGCCCCATTCTTTACAAAAATATTATGGAATTCTTCTACTCTCCTTTTCGCCCAGGGTGTTTACTTGGTGGACTCTCTCCCTCAATGCCAGTCTTGTGAAATAAAGAGTTAAAAGTGCTTTCTGCCATAAAGTCGATCTCTCTTGGAATTCTCTGGTTGTCAAATTTTCTCTCCTCTCTCTCTCTTTACATTTTCCTTCTACATTTTTGAACGTTTTTCCCAACTTCAATGTTCCTACTTTTACTGGTAAAGCAAGGGGCATGGAAGTTTCTCCTCCTCTTTTTTGTAAATAACCACAAAAGGAAATAACAATTTTCTGTATCACATCCCACTCATAAAAAATCACTCCATCCTCCTCCAGATTGTGCAATGGAGGGAAATGTGTGTGGGTGGGATGCCATTTTCTTTTTTGGACCATCATTTCCTGTCTTCTCTCCCTCCAAACACCCAAGGGAGAGGAGAGAAGGCATTTCAACATGTACAATTAAATCTCATGCTTTGAGAAACCAATCCTCGTTCCATAATCGTTACTCTTTACGAGGAAAGTGTGGTCCATTACATACAGAGCCAGGAGGAAGGGTAGCGACAGAATTCTTCAAAAAAAATAAAAAGTACAATTTTTAAAAATTCCCGACCGACTTCCTTCCTGACAAATGACTGTGAAATTTTAAAATGTACTTTCTCTGCTCTGTTGCCCTTGTATGGGTCATTTTGACCGAGGACTTGAAGTCTCAATTCTTTTTCTATTCTAGCTTTCTACCTCTCCAGGGAATTGTTTGTCTAATTGAGTTGATGAGATACGAGTAAAATTATTGATATCTCCCTGTAGGTTCCTAGGAAGGTTCCTTAGATTTAAAGTTGTGTCAGTTTAATTGGAGGTGATAGGGAAGAGAACAAGTTCTCAAAGTTGTTTAAGGATGCAGCCCCTCATTTCAAGTCTGATTGGGGAGGGAGAGAAATGGTAATAACGTGTGACAAATGATTAGAGTGTGTCTGTGGATGTGGAATATTCATGACTTTTAATGTTTTATCTCACTCTCTCAAGCTCAACTTGTACTTATACTTTACGAGTTTACTCTGCTGGCAAGAATAGTTAACTCAATGTTAAAATGTTGAGATTCCATTTCCCATTTTCATCCGTCCTTAACTCTGTTATGTACAAGAGTTGTGAATTCAATTCCTAGTTAAAATTTTGCAACGGATGATAGTAAAAATTCCACTTGTTATTTATACTCCTCCATGTAAACACAGCACACATAATCACAAGTTTTGTGAGAGACAAAATGTGGGTAGAGGAGGGGAGAGAGAGTGGGAGAAAATGACATGTAAATTTACTCTAGTCTAGAGAGCCTTGGTTGGTCCTTCGACTGACGTTTATTAATATAAATTACAACTTTAAAGTTTTGGGTCTAACTCTTCCTCATAGTAATTTGTCTTGTCTCCTTATCTCTCCGCCCCCATCTCCCTACATTGTATATGCATGGGGGACGTGAGCTTCTGTCATTCCATGTGCAGTTTCCACAAATTGCAAATGCAAAATGTTCAACAGAGTCCAGTGTTCCCATTTGGACATTGTCTGATAAGCCAATGTCAGGCTGGACAAAATTGTATTGATTTATTCCACCCATTTTAAACTTAAAGTGCCTTCTTCAACCAGAATCTCTTTATCTCCCTTTATCTAGTCATCACAACGGAGTGTTGTGAGTGGGTGGATGTCCTCTCAAAACTCCATTTGCACTCGTAGGACACGAAGGGAAAGCCATTGGCAAATTTAGGGTAATCATCTCGGGTACTCAAAATCAGGAAATGAATGGAGAAAGGTCTCTCAGTCCCCAAATTACTTCATGTAAATATTGATCAAATTGGAATTATTCATCGTGGCTGGCAAAATTAGTTTTTTAGAGAGGTCAACAAAGAAAAAGGAAAACAGGGAAAGTCAGAGTATGATAGATATTCTAGAATTTGGAAATAAAACACAAAGCAAAGGGACAACAACAAAGGAGGCCTCGGTAAGCTTTCACCAACAAGAAAGCTGAGATGTTGAGTGAATGTTTTCCCTTTTTACTTACGTAATCGAAAGCCCTTGAAAAAAATCTCTTGTCCTCTTCCTCTTCCGTGTGTACTCAAGGCCTAGGGAGATTGAGTGTCAAGGAAAGAGGATAGCCACACTGTCCACTCAAATATCCCCGAGAAAAGTTCAGGAATCTCTTCCAAAATAGTGTAAAGGAGACAGGCGCAGAAATAGATATGTTGAGCTTTTACAAACTTTAACATTTGCATGGATCGTCATATGATTGAATAGGTAGGTAGGGAATTAGACTGAAAGTTCAGGAACACTGAATGTCCAAAGTGACAATACAAAATCCTCCTTCTTTTCTCTGGAAAATAGATAAATACTTTTCCTCAGTCAACAACAATAACAAGAGTTTCTCCATGTTTATTGAATTCTACTCTCAAAATACATTTACTCTACATGTGTATGAGAAGGAGGGAGAAAGGGAGGAGAAAAAAGAATTGAGAGAGAAACTTGAGCTGTATTCACAAAGTAATGTAATATACAAAAGAGGACAAAAAAGTCTTTGTACATTAGCTCTCAGGATTCAGGTGTTTCATCTCAACTCTGGTCAAATCTAGAAGACAAGGGAGGGGGAGATGGTCCTGTAAAATAAAAATGGATAGAGGGAAGGTAGGGAGAAGGTGCTCAAAGGAGAAGAGCTGTACTTTGTACTTCATCCCCACCTGAACAAATATCCACCTTCCACACAGTGGAAAAACATGGTTCTCTCCTCCATCCTTTCTATGTATCTTTGACCACTTTCGCTTTCTCTCTCTCTCTCTCTCTCTGCCTGTGTACACATTGCTTGTGAATTATAAGCGTAATATGTGGACGTGATTTTGTAAGGTGAATCATGCACCCAGAACACGAAGTACACAATCCTCCTCCACTTCCTCCCATCACCCAAGACAGAGAAAGGCAGGAGGAGGAGATTTCACCTTTGGATGTCATCCATTGAAAATGTTTTTTTCCTCTTTATTTCCCTTCAGATTACAGACATATCCCATTTCCAACCCGCCACATACACACTCACTCTTCAAGACTCTGTGTAGCCAGTCATGGAGAGGTTATAGAGAATTGTAGGGAATGAAGGAGGAGTGTGGCTTGAGGGAACCTTTTCTATTCCACCTAAGAAGCCCTCCTTCAAAAAAAGGAAGAAACCCTCGTCTTTGTCTTTTCCCTTTGTATTGTCTACAGAAAAGTTTTTAAGTAGACGGAACCTTTAAATTGTTTTTTTTTCTCCTCCTCTTTTTTTCCCGTCGGATCATTCCTTCTCGATACCTTGTTTTCTATTGAAGCGGATGTCTTCCTCTTTTGTTTTTTGTCTAACTACTTTTCTTCCGCTTCCACCTCAATTGCCAAAGGAAAACTTGAAAATTTTCTAGGCAAAAAGAACAACGAAAACTTTTACCCTCCCTCCCTTCCTTCTTGTATGTACAATTAAGTTTGTGTCCCTACTTTTATTTAGTCCCTCCCCCTACCTTCTCTCTCCTCCCAACCCACACATATTGACTTGATTGACTGATACTTAAGAGGGACTCAAAGTTGAACACACCGAGTAGAATACAAGAGTTTGAGCATTAGCATACTTCTTCCTCTTGCATCGCATCACTCGCGTTATCATGGATGTTGAAAAATAGGAAAGATCCCTCCACTCTATTGATAACTACTTAAATCCTTTCACTTTCCATCAGACAACAGCACTCACAGAGAGAGAGTGTGCGTGTGTCTTGTGTGTGGAGGCACTTTATTATTGACTTTGGCTTCATTTCAACAACTTGGAATTCACCTACTTATCTCCCATATATAATGAATTTCCTAGTCTCTCCCAAACTTCACACTCTCAAAGATCCCTACAAGAACAAAACAGAGAGAGAGCGAGAGAGAGAGGGAAAAAATCCAGTTGAATAATTGTACAGCAACTACAATTCATGTGTGAGGGGGCCATTTGTTTCCCTCCTGTTTTGCCATATCCCTCCATTTTGCAAGGTTTTAAAAAGAGAACGGGAGGATTTTTTTTGCAATAATAAAAACCAGAAGGTATATGACATGTTGTCTCAGCTGTGACTCAGCGGTGGGCTCTGCTCCGCTCCCCCTCACAGTTTCATATTATATTGTGTTTTTAATAATAAAAAAAGGAGGAAAGCTACATTATCTCCGGTAGTGAAACGGGAATGGTAATTGTACCTCCCTACGTAAAGTAACATACCTACCATCCCAGTGTACAGTGGAAGTTGAGGAATTTGGCAGTGATTTCGAGGATACAAAAAATGTAGATAAATAATAAGATTTTTTATTCCTCTCCCTCTCCCCTCGAAATGTTTTTAACATGTTATTCATTTAACTGGGACTTTGTAGTTGAATTTAAATTGGGGAAAATGTGCCCTTTCATCTTTTTTAAATGTATATTCTGTACATTCACACAACCAGCACACACACACACACCCTGTGAAGGGAGTGTGCTTTTGACATGTTTTAAGGGTGGCACAAATGGGACCTGTTCAGACTTCGTTTCAGTCTTTAAATTGCTTGTGTAATAATAATAGCACTGCTCTTATTTATAGCATGTCATTGAAATCTGTTGGCCGCCTCTCTTTACTCTCCCTTTGTTGGTGGAGGGGGAGGAAATAAAGGAAGCGGCTCGGATCCTACAATAGTTTTGTGATATTTCTTTAATGTAAAATAGCAATTATAATTTACAAGAGAGGGAAATAGAGACCAACATTAAACTCTCACAACACAACGACGACTAGCCTATGATTGTACATTTCTTGAGTATGTATGTTGTGTGGAGGAGGATATAATCATGAAAAGAATTCTGAATGCAACATGAGCAATATAATCATAGATGTGTGTGTGTGTGCTTCCTTCTGCTCCTCAACAAAAGGGGATGAAACAAGTGAAGAAAACATTCCTTTGTGCAGGGGGAGAATAAAATGAAAATTTTGATAAGGCTTTTTCATAATCTCAAAAGAGGAGAGGAGAGGAAAGGGAGGAAAGGACCAGATGCTGCTTTCTTTGAAAGTGAAAGGAAAGGAGGAGGAGTGATTGTGACGGGGCTGAATGGAGAAAGTCTTTCATGGGGGACTTTCATATTTACGCAACGCCACAATGAAAATTTGTAAATTTTTAACGAAAAAGTTTGAGAATTTAATGTGTTACGAAATATTTATGGCGCGAGTGAATAATTGACCTCAAAGTTTGACGAGCTGGGTTGTCATTGAGAGAATGAATATTGTAATAATGTGTCTTTCATCCCCGGGAAAAGTCAGTGTATTATTCATAAAAATAGTCGCCCTCGTGTGTGTATTATGATTGAGATGATTTGTTGTTGTGATTTTCAGCCATTCCCTGTCTGTGACATCGAAAGTGTCATCTCGGTGGAAGTAATTCGAGAAGACGAATTATCCTGTCGTGTTGAAATTAAGTTGAAGGATCCAGAGCGGGAGGTACGAAAATTTTATTATATTTATTTAATATTATATAAATCTCTTTCAACCATCATATCATGGCACAGCATCTTCCCACCCCCACCTCTCAACATCATCCAGTCCTTACTTTCACTGTCAAGGAAATGGACGGAGAAAATCTCATATATATTTGTTTTTTCCCGTATTTTTCTTCACTTTCTCCGTCGTCGTCGTCGTCTGGTACTCTTGTTGTATCTGCTCTCAGCTCTGACTAGAGGAGTGAGGAATGAGGTCGAGATATTTCTATTTCACACATTTTTGTTGACTTTGTTCCTTTTCCCTGTATGTCTTCCATTTTCCGCACATACGGGTCTCATAGACCTACTAGAGTGGAACACATACACACACTTGGAATCATGGTGTTGTGTGTGTGTGTTGAGCTTGTACATCAAGCATTGCTCAGCTTGTACTCACTCTACTTCCTTCCTAAATCCATAGTTAATGAGGACCAAGATGTGCATACTCAATTTTTCTACAGCCTCCTTACCCTAACACACACGCAGTGTCCGTACCCGGGGAAAGCGAAACGAAGAAGGATTTCAACTCCTTTTCACAGCGGGGGGGAGGTTGAAGAAAATTCTTCTTTCTCCATTCCTTTCTCCTCCTGCATCTGGTTCAAGAGAGAAAGAGACAGGGAAATCTTCTCAGTTCCTTTCACTCTCTTCTCTTGGCGCAATCTCCATGTTCCAAGCTTCTATACATCATGTTGTGAGGGAAAGTACCACTACACTCCCAGGCTCTTGTACAGTGAAAAGAGAAGGTGAGAGAGCCTGGGTTGTGGTAATGTGGAAGCAAGGGATATTATATAAAAATCCCAGTGCTCTTCACCAAATGTTCAGTCGACGTTTCCAACTTGAGTTGTTCTCATCTACCCTCGATTCACCCCGGAAAACTGAGTCTCTCTTCTTTACACTGGATTAAAGTTTTTTCATTCCTCCTTTCTCTGGTGGATGAGGAGGTGTTGCGGACGGACACTCAGTCTTCCAGTTTCCCATGTGTGTATTTTGTCAGAGGTCGTGACTTTGATAGCTATAAGTGAACCCCCTTTTTTCTCTATCTCTTGGAACGATTGTCGAGAGTGAAAGGGAAGGGAAAGGAGGACAAATATACCCGACCATTCGGAGACACCAGGACACCAGGTGCGCTACACATTTAATTAAGTATTTTATTTAATTAAAATCCGAGAACTAGAGGCTGAAAAAGAACAAATGGAAAATGTATTGGTTGAGCCAAATCGACCAACAATTATTAAGTAATTCAATTTTAATTCTTCACTTTCACTCCCATTTAATTAATCATGTCAACACAATGTTTAGTCAAATGTGTGTGTAAAGTGATCCATTCACCGCTTCTGAATTTTGAGGCCTCCTTCCTTGTCAGCATCTTTTTTTCCTCCCTCCATGATTGACAGTGGTTTGTGGGATTAGCGAGATTTGTAAACCCATACGTTTTTTCACACTGCCCCTCTTCCCATCCATTGGCATAATGGAAGGGATGGATAGAAACTGAGGAGGTGTAAATTGATGCTCATCAATTTCATGAGGCGTGTCAGTCTGTCAAAAATAACTTTTACTCCCTGACTATTGAGTGATGAGGATGGAGGGTTGAGGAGAGGATAAAGCAGATGAGGAAATCGACCAGGGTCGATAGGCTTTCTTTCTCTCCCTTTCACCGCATTGACGCGCTTCACACCCACCCTTTATACATGGAAGGCTTGTACAACACACAATAAATAGTTTCACACTTTCTCCTCCTTTCCCTCCTCATTTTTCTTCCATCCCTCCCTCTCTCTCTCTCTTGTGATCCAACTTTTTTTGTGTCTTCCTCTTGCATGGGATCATAGTGGAACTTTATAGCACCCTCCACACCACACACACGTAGACAGAGAGAAAGTGGAGCTGAGACTCAGTTCCCTGTGTGTGTGTGTGTGTCGGAAAATCCCAACAAGACTATTCCCCTTCCATTCAACAAACAAACAACAAACAGTTCATCGACTCTCTCACAATGCCTCAACGTCTGTCTCTCAACACAACATTTGTATGCTCATGTCAGTCGAAATAGGGAAAGTCTGTCTTTCTCCCATTGAAACTATTGCTATTTCATTTTTTTCCTCCGTTTCCCTTCCTCCTCTCAATTGCTCTCTCACACGTTGTAAACCCCAGCATTTTCTCTCGCGAACATTTTTATGGCCCCACATTGCACTGCTGTATAGACTTTAAGTAGTAGACTTCCGACAGTGTACTAGTATGTGTGTGTGTGTCGGATTTTGTGTGAAAAAAAGAGAGAATGGAATATTATTTTGAACCAACTCCATGAGAATCACACATTCCCTTTTTACAACCAGGAACTTTCTTTTAGAGAGAGTTTTTTTTCTGAAAATTTGGAGGGTGGAGTGGAGCGGGGGACGTTCTGAGTCATAAAATGTAAAGAGGAGGGAAAGCGAGGAGGAGGGAAGAGTCAGGGCAAATTGAGTATTTACGATCTTCTAATTAGATGGTCCATTACTTGGTAGTTTGGACAGATTTATGGAATTACTCCACCTCGCTCCTTGACTTTCCTTGACTACACTTTCTTCTCAGACGGAGGATGCTTGGGGGCTTGATTGAATTATGATTTAGGCCAAAGTAGCAGGAAGGGAAGTGTGTGTGTGTGTGTGTGTGGACTCAAAATTATTCTGCAATTTTGATTTTCCAACTTGCCAATTTCTTCACGAATCGTTCTATCGTCCGTGTGGAGTATGGCCATGTAAATTGGAAGGAGAATCAGACAGTGGAATCGAGGACCATCCGGTGTGAGGCTAGACTGAACGTACTCCAGTTCTCAGTAGACTTATAATAACCCAAATTTTATTATTAAAATGATTCAATTTCCGATCGCCACCATTCTCAGTTAGTCGTGTGTATGGAAATCGAGAGAGAGTTAAATTCGTGACTCAAATCTCTATGCAAGTTGGTAAACGAGCTGTTAAGTCAATTACATGGTTATGGGAGCAAATTCTACATTGATTGTGCTGTGGCCTCCTCTAGTCAGCTAGGAGGTTAGGTGTGTGTGTGTGTGTTTATACCTGAAGGATTTTGTTCAGAGGAATTAATCTAGCATTATTCTAAAAGCAATTTCCTTCTTTCATTTCGTGGAGGAGTAAGGAATTTGGAGGAGCAAGTCATTTGACTCTGTTCCCAATTCCAAAAAACCTCACAATCAACTAGTCAGCATGGAACAACTTTGTGAAATATAGCATAGTAGAGCATCCTTTTTTCACACTCCATTTTTCCCGACTTGAGAAATTAGAGACCCATGGAGGAGTGGAAAAGCTTTCTCCTTCTCTTCTCCAGGAGGGGGGGGGGGTTCAAAATGTGGCAAAATAAAGAGGATGAAAATTGTAATGACTTTCTCCTTCCCATCCTCCATTTCTCAGTTTTTTGATGACACTTGAAAGCATTTGCCTTGTAAGATCCCCCATTAAAAGAGGGGCTGAGTGTGTAGAAGATTGTTCCGAAAAATCACATCATAATCGTGTAAATTGTTTTGTACGCACATCCATGCGTTCTTCTTGTGGACGTTGAAGCCTCTCAAGGAAGAGAAAGTGACACAGAGGACTTCGACTGTGTGTGTTGTTGGGCTTAAGTTTTTTATTGGATGATTAATTTTGTTCTATGACCCACCCCCAATGGTGTTGCCAAGTGACCAAGTTTTTTAATAAACTTCTTTTTTCATCTTGAATGTCCTGGAGTCTCCTTCCATCCTGGGACCGGGAGTCGTTTATTATGATCCTCACTCCTCTTTTCTCTCCAAGTCGGATATGACGCCCCCACAATTCTCATCATTGTCCCGTATTAATTAAATAACCAAGTCCTTCCTCTCCCTCCGGTCGTAATTCTTTATTTAAAGGAAGAGTGGATTTTAATTTAAGGTTAGTCTGGGGTCCTAATTCATGTTGTATGATCATAATTTGATTACAATGAATGTTGCTACGTAGACTCAGCTTTCTCTGGATTATGTAAATGAATTCACGTCTTTTCTTTGCTCACGAAGAAAAAGAATTGTTTTAAAAAAATAATTTACACTACGAGCCAATAATTCATTTGGTACAAATAAAATGGTAGAGAAAATTTTCCATCTGCATTCAATAATCTAATCCTTGCACTTTCTCCCTCTCTCTACAAGATGACAGTTTTTTCAGGCGTGAGGTGGGAAGGAAGGTGGCAAGGGGGAAGAAAAGAATTGTTTTACATGGTTCGGAGTTGGGAGGAGGGAGGAGGAGGGAGCATTCATGCAGAATTTAATGAATGAGAGCGAACAAAGGAGAAAAAAGAGTACGGAGAACTTGTGTTGGAGTACCCAAGGAATTTATATTCCAGAGAAAAGTCATAAATCATGAAAGAGGGGGGAAGGCTGTTCCTGAAATTGCAATCAATGACTAAGAGTGTTTTTATATGTTTTCTCTCTCTCTCTCTCTCTCTCTCTCTCTCTCTATTTTTTACAGAGTTTTGTCGTGAGTCTGGAGGAGCGGGATGCTGATGAATTAATCCTCGTTTTGAAAGGGTACTTTTTTTTGTTGACGGGGCAACATCTGTTCGTCCATAGAGAAGATCAGACAACTCAAGGTGATTTGGGTAAGCTTTATACTTTATCCACACAGTACACACACACACATACACACAGTACACACACACCAACAGACACACGAGCACAAATACAAACCTATTCATTTTTACCTCTCTCTCTCTTCCTCTGCTAACTTTTCCCACTCACCTGTTCCCCTCTAATATTTATATTATTTTTATCATGTATTCTTCCCTGTCTGCCTGTGCATTTTATAAAAGATTCCATTCCCTCTCTCCTTCCCCCGTGCACCAACTTTCAACCAAATAGGAATTTAGGGGAGGAAACTGTAATAAAATATGCCAAGAGAGTACACATTCTCTCTCTCTCTCGCTTTCCCCGCACTTTCTCCTTTCTCCACACATTTCATACTGAGTAAATTCAAGGAAGGTGGTCATGTTTTTTCCTATATTTTCCCTCTTTTGATATGGGCATGAAATTTGGAAAAGTTTTGGGAGGATAAAAAAGAAAATTCTAGTATTTATATACCGGCGTGGTATCGTAACGAATGATTTGTCTTGGAGAAAACTTATTACACTGGTAGACTGGGAACACACACAAACACATCCATGTATGGAGAGAACGAGAAAGAGAGAGAGAAATATTTACACTGTCTATGTACTTGTCTACGCTCCCTTCAGTGCTGTTGGCTCAAATCCGACTTTCACTTGCGTCTATCTTAGCTAAAGCAGACGGTGTGGAAGTCGGAGTTGGCGGTCTATTTTTCCAGTTAATCCACCAGGGATGCAACCACAATTTTACTATATCCATAATTATGTAGCACACATGGGGAAAGTCGTGTATGCGTGTGTGTGTGTGTGCCAAACCAAGTGTACTTTGGAGGTGGGAAGATTTTTTGAATCCCTCATTTCTATAGATTCTAATGACAAGCACTTTGGCCTAAGTAGTATATGATCGCAAAAACTGGAGAAAAGAGCCAGAAAATATATTCTCACCTTCTTTCCCTACCCTCACACAACCTATCTACCGTACCTCTCGTATTTCTAGTCCATTCTCCGTTGTGACATAAATTTAAAATGTAAAAATACAGACCAGATCGTATTCAACTGAATGTGGTAGACTAAGCCTCTTCTCTCTTCCTAGTTTTCAGAGGGAAGAGTATTAATCCAAGAATTTCTCACGTTGAGAATGGAGCGGAGACTGAGACTGACGATATATTCTAAAGTGCTTTCTCCTTACTTTCCCCTAACTTACCGTTGAATGCTATGGGGAAAGGAGTAGGGGTGAGGCCTGAGTTAAGATATGTCAGGGCTCGTAAAATGATCGGAAATCCTGGGAGTTCCAAATTTGACTAGATTCTTTATCTATGATACCTCAACCCACCAAAGAGCGTGTGTGTGTGTGTCTATCGCCCTCCACCCCTCTCCGTATCCTAACTATATGCAGTTATGTAATGGGTTAGGTGGTGAGGTGGTGCCAACACCAACGGCGGACTTTTATTTATAATGTTTCCGATGATGATGATATGGGTTACGCTCCCAAACACCAAAGTAGGGCCGGGGAAGAAAAGTTGCATGTCAAGGGATAAGGGTAGTTTGTGGAGGAAGGAGAAGAGAGAGAGAGAGAGAGTAAAGGAGGAAGCCATGTTAAATGGATGACGTGGAGATGGCAAAAACCAAGTCATCCACTTGTTCTCATTCTCCTTCAGCTTCAGCTTTCTCCTCTCCCGTAAGATGACTTTTTTCTTGGCCAAGTTTTTGGCGTGTTCTCTGGCTAGGGGGTATGTACAAGAAAGAACCATTTTACCATGTTCACACTTACAAGCTCAGGTTGGGAGGAAGAGAGAGATGTTGAAAGTATATGTTTGAATAAGAGGAAGATAGACGATCCATGTTGCATGTCGCTCCGTCCATGTGTGACATGAGATGAAGAATTAATGAGAAAGTGTGTGGCGTGTGTCTCTTGTGACCATTCCCTAGCTTCACTTTCCCATTAGCAAAGGTTTTTCACTACCAACCCAAAAAATTCGACTATGGTGGGTGTATTGCTCTCCTCATTCTTCATCATCTCATCTCCTTCATCGTTTTTCCTCTACTCTTTCTCATTTTTTCTCTTCTCTCTCGATTTTTTCTCTCTCTTTTTGCACCGCTGACAAAACCCTTTGGAAACGAGGATTCCAGTCTTGTTCTGGTGAAACCTGGCCGTACGCTGAGAGAGTGGGAGAAAGTATCATCTCATGATTTCTCCTCCTTTCTGTTGTCACAATTGGCGTGAGATTTTCTGACAGCCACTGCTTTCTCTCACTGTGTTGTTCCCCTCCGAGTCCTCTTATTGCCGATCTTGTATAGAAATGTATAAAAGGAGAAATATATTGAAGAAAGTAAAAGAGGAGCGACAGAGAAAATGATTTTTTCCTCTCCTTCCTTTTTATTCACCAATTCTTTTGACTGGCCAGCATTTTTGTGAACCTGAAGAGAAAGAAAAAAAAGTTTTAAACATAACAAAAAGTCGAGAGTATAGTTTAGAATGTGTATCTACTCTCTCTCTCTCTCTCGTTGTAAATTGTGTGAGAGTGTTTCTTTTCTGTGAGACCTAGTTCCCTTTCCTCTCTCTCGAGCTATAAGTACATGGGGTCATTCTTTAGTTGAGAAAGGGAGCCAACTGATCCAACATATTGCAATGAGAAAATTATGGAGAGGAGAAACACTTGGGGACATCGTAAAAATGTCATGAATGACGCAAAGAACTGTTGCCACTGCAGAGGAGAGGAAAATCGAGCTATATTACCATGAGTGGTGACAGTCTTTCTTGAGGTCAAACACTCTGTTCAAAAGGGAAAGAGGGGGGAAAGTATGAAAGATGCATGGAGTCAGACCATCCCAAACATAATGAGAGAGAGAAGTCGTTTTGTCCCGGCCTCCTAATAGAGATAACACTCAAAGTCAACTTCCCCCCGTGTACATTTCTCATTAACTCTATTATTAAGTGAGCAGAGGAGTTCATCAACATCTTTTGTGGTCTCCCAATTCCGGCCTTGTTAATTAAATTCCTTGAAATGAGAACATTTTCCAAACAAAATTTGACAAAAAAATCATACCATTTTCTCCTCCTTTCCCCTTCCAAATATTTTCACTGCTTCGACTCAAAGTCGAAAAGCAAACTTTCCTTTTGACTTTCTCCGCTAAAAATAGGAACAGTGGAATAATCTCAATAGTCAAAGTTTCCCTTATAAATATAAATATCGTGACTACACTTACACAAGAACATTATTTTTAATACTAATATATATTCATTCTATTTCCATACACCCTGTTTGAAAAATGTCATGTCAATTTAATTTAGCTCCCGAGTACCACGGTCAGCATCAAGTACAGCCAAGTCCTTGGAGTTACATCCCGTCCTTACTCCGTGGTGACGATGACAATTGTAGTCAAGTCATCGACTTGACTCTTCCACCCCCGTACAACCCGACAATCCAGGCGGATCCTATTTATGACCAACGTGGTCCACCACCAAGTCACTACAATACTTTGACATTGATTCCAAACGGTCACGCCAATCCTCACTACATCACTGACTCTCCCTTGTCTCCCGCCAAGATGGCAGTCCACATGAGCCCCGGTCACAATGACAAGCTATGCATGGTGGACAGGAACATGAACAAAACGTGAGTGCTCAGATTCCAATTATTTGTACCTATACATCATAGCCTCCACTGCATGGTGTGGGGGTGTTCACACTTTCTCTTTGTGAGACAGTAAGTGACAAAGATCGCTTTTGTTCCATTTTTACCCTCTCCCTCTCTTCTCTCTTTTGTATTTTGTAGGTCGACGAGCAATCTGAACGTTTCTGATGGGAGTCTCAGAAGTCCTCAAGTGTCGAGACACTCCACCGTCAATTGTCACACCACGACGACTATGGGGAATGAGTACCCGAATGTAAACCTGTCTGTCAACTCCCCGGTCCGTTCTCCCCGACTCAGTAAGCACTCTCTGGATGGAGCCAATACGAGCATCCATAAACTGGGCTTTGATCTTCAGTCCGTGGTTTCCATGGAAATCCTCGAAAATGATAACGACTGTAATGGCACTCTAGACTTTCGCACGGGCAATGGCAGGAAGCCCAATGATGAGGTAAACATATCAAAATACAGCTTCTCCCTACACACCACATACACATTATCGTTCTTCCTCTCTTCCCTCACGACATGGATCCCATCATTTTTCTCTGATTTGTATTTTACTCCAATCTCTCCCAATTCCCTCTCACTCACCCGGAGATAAAAAAGAGTCAACTCAATTGGCTTCATCCCATATGACTGACTCTTTTCATTATCCTATTCCCATGTATATATGAGTAGCCCTTTTCATTTCATCACAGGGAATTCTCCCATCAACTTTCTCCCCCATCAATTTTTTTAAAAAACTTTCATGTTTCACATTTCAAATAAAAACTTCTTTTCTTACCAAGATGTCTTTGTAAATTTGTATTTAATTTTTAAATATATATATTTTTTTAGCGAGCTTTGAAGAGGGTGGCAGAGATGAAGCAACTAGTGGAGGATGCGGAAAATTATCTGACAGATCATGAAAGTGCGGACACGCTGTCTCTCCGCTCCAGTCTTTCGCAGACTGACTCCGAAGTTTCCAGCTCCATGGTCCCAACCCTGAGTCAAATTAGACATAGTGACTCCCTTCTTCTGTTGGCCCAGGTAAGGATCTTCTCTAGTCCAATGTATCATCCTGATTATACTGTGTACGAAGCAGCGTCTGTGGGATTTGGATAACTTAATTTTCTCCTATAAATCATGGCCTCTACGCGCTAAGCTTATTACGTCAGTTAGAGTAACTTTTCAGAAAAATTGTTCCACATTTATAACTGGCCATGGGTGACAGAATATTTCCAACAAAAGTGTCATCTTTGGATTACGTGAATCCTCGTCTACGCATTTCCGTTGATTCTTCTTTGTCCCAAAAAAGTAAATTGGATTGTTTTTATTATTAGGAAAATGGGGACAGTCAATTGACAGAGGCGGTGAACATTGCTGTGGAACAAATCAGAGCCATGAACATGCAGAGAAGTCAACAGTGTGACCCAGGGAATAGAACTGGGTCAGAGTTGGAACCCTCCGAGAGTGACACGGATTCCATTTGTACACCCACGGAAAGTCCCAGGAGACCCTTACCAAGGCCCATGTTGAAGACGAGTGACTCTAGTTTTGGTCTCCATAGTCCTGACACTTTCCCCAATGGTTCATACCGTGGCCAAGATTTCCAAGTACAATCTTTTTTAATCCTACCTTCATACTTGTATGCAACTTTGTGTTTACAAAATCTAAATATTTTTCTTTGTCTTTAGGAGATCCTGAGGAAATTACAAGAAGAACATTCACTACCATACAACTTTGCAGAAGGGACTCTTTACCTCGATCCTGACATTGTAAGGATATAAATTAAAAATCTATTACTCTCTCTCTCTCTCTCTCTCTCTCTGTGTTAATGTTTTCAAACTGATTTTCATTCTGTGATCTTCAGATTGACTTGACAATGATTCCACCACCAATCACTCCAGAAGAGGTAATTTGTATTCTCATCTCAATTAGGACAGAGTAAACTCAAACTTTTATCCTCCAAGTTCTCCGATTTAGGATTTCTCCTCTTACAAGAATGTAAATTCGGAATTGAAGGATTTATATCCATGTTTGTCTTGTTTTCAATTAGGAGGGTTTCAAGCCCTTTCAACCTCCACTGAGTACTCCTCCAACTCCATTTGCTGACAGAATGAGTCTTGAAGCGGAACTCAAAGCGATGGTGACGTCTGCAGAGAATTTCCAACAACTTTGGCTTCAGCAGGATGACAGGACAGACACGCCAAGTACACTCCAGAATAGTGATAGCATCGGAATTGGTTCGTTAAACCCTCTCACTCATTCTAATCATCATCATTTGTATGCATCACACAGTCCCATAATCAAAGATGAAACTCATCTTTGTTGATACTTATTTCTCTAAATTGTCAATAATATTGACTTGGTTTAGGTTATCATTCGGATGACTCGGAGAGTTCCTTGGTGGATTCACTACCACTGGACAGTCAACCCGTGTGGAAATACCAGGACATTGATTCGTTCATTTCACAGACGACCCTTCCACCTCCTCCCGACGCCACGTTGGATGACATGACAATACCTCATCATGGTGGTCTGTCCGGGTCAGACCATAGTCACGAGGATTTCTCAAATCTCATAATCCCACCACCACCCTCAGCCTCCGTCGTACCCTCGTCCGAACTTGCCCTGTCCCTGGGTAAAGCTGTAGAATCCCTCAAGTCACCCACAGACTCCAAAATCTCTCCCAAAATTGCCCTTCTCCAGTCTCAACTCAAGAACAATATTATTAATGAGCCTAACAACTTTCAACTCCCTAATTCGAACAACTTAAAGTGAGTCTTCATTAATTAGTACGCAAATTAACTATTACAAATCAGATACGGTGAATTCAATTGTTATGATAATGTTTTACAGATGCAATGATAAGAATTTTATGGAAGACGTAGACTACACAAGAAATGTACTCATCGAAGATATCGACCATTCAAAAATCAGTATTGCTCAGCGTAAGTACTCAATTTCAAAAATAAAAAAAACATTTTCATCATAAAAGGCTATGATACTATTATTATTTTGGAAAAATATAGGCAGAGCAATATTCCTTGGCGTTGCCACAAGTCAAACCAAAGAACCCATGTTACCTTCAGTCAAGGAGAAAACGACTGTCTCCACCACAAAATCATTTCCAAGTAAAAATTCGGACAGTGGAAATTTCCGACCAGCCCAAACATTCCCCCTAGAAAATGGGATTGGAAAATCCAATTCTCAGAATGATCTCTTGGAAAATAACTGTGTAAGAATTGTAAGCTCCTTCACAGACAGAAAATATTTTTCTTTCATCAAAAAATACTTGGAGGATTCTTTTTATCTCCTGTAAATTGTAATCATTTATTTTCCCTAGTTTAATGGAAAGGAGAGTATTTCTTTGTCCACTTCGGAGGAAACTTTGAGCAATTCCTTCCCGGTCGGTTTGGTCGGAACTTCATCGGATGACTCTCTAGACTCGACTGCAAGTTGTGCGACTGTCAAAGAACTTACTCATGATGTTGACACTCCTTGTGGACGAACCCCTGCCAAAAGACCCGAAGTCCTGGACAAGGTGAGTTGGAGAGGCTTTACAAACTCTGACAAAGATGATGATGAATGAAGACAATGAATTCCACTTCTTGTTTTAATACTTTTATTACAGTGTCCCGACCCTTCACCACCCGCCCTCCCTCCGAAGAGTCCAGTGAAGAGTCCGAGAAAACCTCAGATGCCCCTTCCGAATCAGGTTGGAAATAAATGTCATGACTCATGAGTGTTTGCTAGTATAAATGATGACAGCCCAAGTTTGAGCCTTGACTAATGACAATGGATTAAATGTCTCATTTCAGCCGGGCAACACGGGATCCTATGACACGAGAAGACCACCAGCAATCCCTTCACGACTGAATAAAAAACCCTTATCCCCAGACAGTGGAACAGGGAAATCTGTGACGGATGGTCAAGTGACATCCGTCTTTGTGGGCTCCTCCTCCCCAAGCCTACAAATGACTGAGAATTCGAAAATATCTGTGATGAGTAACAACATTGTGTCGAATGGGACGTCGAATGGATTCTCGGCCAAAAATGGTAGTCCCAAAATGGTTCGAGGCTACAATGGCACAAGTGACGACATGGATCGTCTAGTCAGTCCACTGACAGTCAGGAAAAATGGCTATGTGGTCAACGGAGTTGTGAACCATGAATCTTCTTCCTATGACCAAGATTCTTCCTCTCCGGAACTGGTACACATTTTTACTATTCCTTTTTAATACTGAAAAGAGAAAATTCATTTTAAAATCATTTTCCCCTTCTTTTACAGAGGCATATCACTCACTCGAACAAGTATCGTAACAAAACGGAGGGGAAACAGGCCGTCATTGCGTATGGGACAATTGATGATGTACTCAGTAATGTGGTCAGAAGTTTAGAAGACATTATTGGTCAGTGTGGCGCAGCACATTCTGCAGGAGGTATCTTTCATTTTGTAAAATAATCATTTCACAATTGAATTGTAGACAGTACCAGTAATGAAGTTTCAACTATTTCTCCAGGTGGAATTTATATGAATGAAGAAAAATTCCAACTGTCTAAAGAAGCTCTGTCTGCACAAGGTCGTCAACTGGTCACTGCATCAAAATTATTCGTAAAAAGCGTGACGGAGGACTACGCAGTCGGGTCAGGGACTAACGGAATGACCAAAAGGCCACCACCAGGAGAAGTGAAAGAACGCCTAGAAAATTGTGTCACTCTCATTGAGAAAATGACAGAGATCAGTGAAGACGCCGTTCACTACACTAGGTTGACTTTTAACTAACTTTAATCCTCTTTGTAGTTTTGACTGAATATTGTAATCAATTTTTATTATTTATTTCAGCACACCATTACAGACGCAAAATCTGTTGGTTCGAGTGCGAGCAGTTTGTCACGCATTTCGGTAAATTTGCATTTTTTATCACAAAATATTTTGTTAATTTTGACATGCGAGGCTGTCACATTTTCAATTCGACGTTACAGGTTGACTGTCACTGCTGCCGCACAAATACTGGAGAGAAAGTCCACTGATGACCATGACTCACTCATGGGACCTCTCATTGAAAGGTCAACCTTACTAGCTGCTGACCTGTCAGCTCTTCTTCGAACTCTGAGAGTATTTGCACCATGAACAAAGTTCACATCCTAACTACAGATACTATTTGAAAAATGTATTATTATTTTTGGCGAGTATTTAAGTTCCTGTATTCTTTTCATTAGTAACATTTATTGAGACGATACACGTTTTACAATACACACACCTATCAAATGAAACAATCATCTCTTTGGCTGTTGAATGTTGTCTGCGTTAAAAATAATCTAACTATATAATATACTCTACTACGTCGTCATTGTTAGCTAGAGAACAGGCGTAGAACTATATTGTTATATAATAATAATTAAATAAATACCGTTCACATATACGAGGATGAGAAGAGAAAAAGTGGAGCTCCTAACCCGTAGTCAATTATAATACGGTAATAATAGCTCATTGTGATTTTTTCGAGTCATCTCTTTGTATATATATTAAAAAAGATTAATATTAACCACTGTAAATATTATGTATAATCAATATAAAATTTCGTACTTTGTTGGCCAAAAAACTCACTTTTCTGAACCTTACTAGGTTCCTTTCGAAAGAATATCCATTTCAGTGAGTTTAATCTATTATCTAGTTATTGGAATCAATAAAAATAATATTCGAGTGTTTAAAAAACATTTTATTATTCCAATATCTCTTGCATACATTTCATTGGACGTGTACTTGAGTCTCTTTTTTTATTGTTTTTTTTCATTATATATACCTTATGGTCAAAACATTAGAAGTATAAATTAGATTTTTTTAAAAACAAGAGTATTCCAATAAAACAACAATCTTTAACAATAATCTTGACATACTAAGTTAAAATTGTATCATCAATTTCTGGTTCTTTTCCCTCAATCTGTTGGTTAACAGCCTTTCGTAAAACTTTTGCCCCGATCACATCAGCGAGTGCTTCCCTTCCTCCAGATTCAAGAGCACTCAAACAAATCTATTTTACATTTTACAGATTATTAGAATTTTACATAACATTGTATAAAAAATTCGCAATAATTCAAGTAAACTTACATTCATAGTAGTATCTCCGTCACGTAAATGAAGAAGATAAACAAGAGCAGACTCACAGCTTGCGCGTACCATCGAATTTTTCTCTTTTGTACCGTTGACAAGAGTTGGTAGAACATATTTTAGTAAATCTTTACTTGGAATATTAGGATAAACACGACGACCAATAACCTCACAAGCATTGCCCAGCAACACTTTCACTTCATTGCTAGCGTTATTTAATGTCTACAAAAGAAAAAAACCACACGTTTCCTTCAGAAAATTTTACCCAAATTGATTGTAGATTAATTGCATCACAAAAATAATCTTACCTTCGCAAATGGTTGTGCAAGAGCTGTTGAAATCTCATTCGTACCGCTATTAACACAATGAATGAAGATATGAGCACACGCCCTGATTCCATTGGATATTATAGAAACCTAGAATTGTTTGCCAATTAAAAAGATTAAAAAATGTAAAGTCAATTCAACAGCTCAAATGTTTAATAATCAAATTGGACTTACTTTCTCTGCTGTTAACATTGCAATGACAGTTTTGTCAATCTTGTCTCTTCTCTCTCTCTTACCACTGTACACAACCTCGGGAGCTTCCTTCAGTCCAACGACTAAAGCACTGGTTTTACCTTGCTTAACTTGCCAGTCTTTGTCATCTGATAAATCATTAAACCATTTAAAACATACATACATTATTATGTAATAAATGTTTCTACAACTCTGCTTCATTTTAAACCTGTTTATTACCTGACAAAATTTCGGCCATAATGCTTTCAAATTCTGTCGAAGGCACCCATTTCAACAAAGCACCAAGACAACTAGCAGCAGTAATTCTGGTCAAGTCTTCGGCTATAAATTAAAATCAAATGATCATTTAAATTAAATTAAAAAGATTTCTCCAAACTTCCTGTAATAAAAATTAAAACGCAATTGTCTATACCAGAACGTAGAAGCTCTGTGAGCTCGGTTATGATTGATTTTCTTAATGGATCACTGATTTTATTTCCCGCTGGTGTAATGACGCTGCCTATTTTCCGAAGAACAAAAATTTGTAATCAATAAAAAGGCTGTAAACGTACACACAACTAACAACAATTATGCACACAAAAAGGGTACTTACGTAATGTATACAACACCGTGTCCCTGTGTACAGAACAATTTCAAGATCAGTATGGGATTTGCAATAAATGGTCAAAAGCACACATCGTTTAGTTATAACTCAAACCTGATTGAACTCGAGTCCACTTGTTGTATAGTACTTAGTAGCTCAGAAAATAAAGGGTCGGGTTTATTATGAATAGGAATTAAATGGGCCATAGCAATTGCAGCTTTCAACCGTACTGTAAATAATAATGAATATAAATGTTTCGTTGTGAATTTAATTAGGACATGATTAATATGTTTTTTTCAGGGTGTTTGTTACTTACCTATCCTCTGAGGATCGTTCACAGCCTTGAAGAATGTTGTTTGCAATTGAGGCAAGAACGCTCTCAGGTGAACTCCGATCTATTCATATGAAAATTTGCAAATATATTAGTATTGAATGCCTCATATTTCACATGATATGAGAGGGAATAGGAGTTTAAGGAACATAAATACCTTTCCTAACAAAAGAGTCAAAGTGTCAAGGACTGCAGTCTTGACATTTGGTCCGTAACGATCTCCAAGAATTCGAATAAGTGGTCCCGTAATGTGGACTACGGATGGTCGCAATGCTTCAGCACAACTCAAGGCAATTAATTCACCCATTCCAATTGCAGCTTGTTCTTTGACCTCAGCATTTCCATTTAGCAGTGATTCACGAAAGATTGGTAGAAGAGGATTGATACCCTGAATCGAGACAAAAACACATTATTCACATCTGGGCATTTACATGTTTTATCATAAACATTTTTTATATTTTATAAACCTTTGGTAAACATAGACCAGGTAGTGAAGTTTTCCCTTTCAATTCACTTTGAGCAAAACCTAAGAAAGAAATCAAGAGAGAAAAATATTATACCCATGATATTAAATCCAAAATTGTATAAACCTATTTCACAAGAAGATCAAATTCCCCAGCACTTACGAATGGCTTGTCTCACATCAGGAATAAAAGACAATTGATCCTCTGTATTTATACTCTAAGAAAAGGATAAAAATAGTTAATAAATTATGAATTCACTCAACTAATTTGTGGCACTAAGAATTATTTTGATTACTTTAATGAGAGATGTTAGAGCTTCAGAGGTAGGCTTAATAATCAGTTCATCTTCATCAGCTAACAGTAAAATAAGGCCACGAAGAAGTTGTGAAATGTACGGCTCAAGATCTGCTTTACTTTTAATACAAAAGGCTGTTAGTAGGATTACTGCTGCCCTTTTAGCTTGTGGATCAGTTGATTTCTTTAACTCCAAGAACTCATCCACGAGTATGCTGCAATATCCAGGAAAATATTATTAATTCACCTTGAAATTCAGGAAGGTACATGCTCCATGCATATCTATATTCAAAGCATACTAAACACACTTACCGAACACCTTGTTTGTCAACTACTGCTAAGACTACTTGTTCACAATATTCTCGCTCCTATAAAGTCAACAAAATCATTATTCAAGTTCACTTTTACATATTTTGTAAATGACGTGTCATAGTAATTTTTTTAAAAATTTAAAGCCTCAAATCCTACTTCTACTTACAGAATTATGATCTGGAGTTCCTTCCGGTGTTTGGACTAGAATTAAAAAAATCGAGTCAATTAATTGGTTTAATAATAAAAACGTGTAGACGAAATTAGTGCTGAAAACGTTGAGCAAGTAACAAACAGGAATTAACAAAATGCTATATTTTGGTACCCACAGAAAATAATAAAGACTTTTTTATAAGATATTCACCTAGAACTGAAATTAGAGCTGGCATAATCTTAGCTAAATGTCGTGATAATGCTTCTCCAGCAACAGAAGCAAGAATTGCCAAGGCCTTTGTATTTGGAGGTGGTGCAGTCAGTTGAGGAACAAGGTAAGGAAGCACAGCCTTGGATTTTACCTGGATACACAGTAAATATGTAACGTGAACATAAACATTACAGCAAGTCATAAAAGTAGTATTAATTTATTAATTTTGAATACTCACCTGAAGTACTTCTCCAAGTCCGTGCAAAGCGTATTCACCCTCCTCAGGGTCATACTGAAAAAAATTAAACCAACAATAGGTACAATAGTTCTACTATGCAAATATTACAATTTTGTCAAACAACGACAAATTAATCTACCAATTTCTTCATCATGAAAGGCAATATTTCATCCAAAGCTCGATTTCCGACTTGCAAGTGAAGGCTGCCAAATGTTTGTGCAGCAGCTGATCTGACTTCTGCAGAAGGATCACATAACGCTTTCCTAAAAGTTTAAAATGAGTTATGAATGTCTGAACTCATAGCTTCAACATATCAATTTAAAGGTGTTACCAAGCCTAACCAAACCTTACCTCAGCGTTGGCACGAGGTTCTCTACAAAAGCCATGACCATGTCACGGCTAGTATTATTCATTATTTCAGACAATCCTATACAAACTCCCTGTCGTTCATCATCTCTTTGTGACTCCAATCCTTTCTCCAAAATTGGAATAATTTCAGGAAGAATCTTCTCTCCTAATTTTCTCACCAAATCTCCCAAGGTCCTAATAATGATTAGTGCACACATTTAAAAAACAGCTATCATCATTATTTCATTAAATGCAAAGACAATTAACTACCTTGCAGCCACAGAGCGCTTATCTAGTGAATGACTTGCAAGACATCCAAGTAAAAGTGAAAATAAGGTGGGCAAAATTTCTCTTAAAGTCTTTGGAGTGTTTGCAACTACAACTTTCCAAACGTGTAGGGCAGCTTGTCGAACCATTAAAGCTAAAATCCAATAGAATAAGTTAGTATAATAATGAAACAAAGAAATGAAAAGACAGGAAAGAATATTTTTACATCATACCTGGATCGGATCGTCCCATGTACAAACCAGCGAGTACGCGGTTTCTTCTTTCAAGACCCAATGCGTTTATGATGACCTATTTCATATTTCGATTTAAATTTTATCCATTCGATACTATTGATTGTCTATTTTTCAATAAAAAACCTCTGTAGCTTACCTTACTACTGTGTTCCGTGCCAAAGTTGTCGTCGTCACTGGCAGACTCTGTACCCCGGCGTGAATAAAATTTAAAATTAAGTAATCATCCATATTAACTTCGACATAATGAATTAAACGCATTTTAAACTTTACACTAAACTTGCCTGTACTCATTTTGCCAGACACGCCAGATATTTTGTACAAAAGGTCACCGAGTAATTGTACGGATGAAAATCGAATACGCCAATTTTCATCAAAAATACCCTTTTCTAATTCAGGAAGTAGTAACGTGATTGCAGATTCTGCAAATCCAGTTACTATTCGCTGTCCAGCTCTCAGCGCTGTTTCTCGCACAAATTCGTTCTCATCAGCCAATGCCTAGAAAGTGGCAAATTATTTTATATACTTGTCTCCACTGCTTCTCTTCCAAACCAAACTATAAAAAAATATAAAATTCATACCCTAAGAATGGGATTAATAATTTGACCAATGTATTGCACAAATGCCTCTTCAAAAACAGATGGCATGTAGATAAACATCATCATGTAACCATCTCTAACATGGGGAGCTAAATCATCAGAATCACTGAAAGATAAAGAAATAAAGTGTTATCGAGATGTTAACTGAGGGTTTACATAATATACACATTATACTCTTAACATGAAGCAGAGGTAGTACCTTTTCTTAATAATTTCCGGCATGAATCTGTGCAATTTGTCTTCTCCTAAAGCTCCAATGACTTCGGCCAACCCTAAAAGAAAAACATGTGAATAAAAGGAACTAAAGCCACGTACAAGACGTGACAAAATCTTTCAAATACCTTGAGCACCACCAGAACGATCTACAGAACTAGCTTCTGAGATCAACGTCTTCATTAACCAAGGAAGCAACTCATCATAGCATCTTTCACCCATTCCCTTGGACATTGAACCTAAAGCTTTGGCAGCAACAGCACGAACCTCTGGTACCGGGTCCAAAAGGGAGGCTTTGAGTCCCTGTTAATTCAGAACAGTTGGTTTAGACGTTTTATACATTGTAGCTGACGGTTAGTTACCAATCACACAATATGAATAAAGTCACTTACAGGCATAACTTTGTCCATGTATGGAGCCAAATCAGAATGATCAGTCAATGAATACATATTTCCAATGATTTGAGATGCCATTTTCCTATTCTCTGTTGAACGATCTGGAAACAACAAATGATGAATTACAACAAGCACTCATTTTTTCTGTAAATATTTAGCTCAGCGAGTAATCCCATGCACACTAACCTTGGAAGGCACGTTGTACAACTGGCATTATCAGGGCCAAAGATGGAGGATCAACAAAATGTACAAATTCTGTCTTCAGCAATGCTTGTAAGCAAACTGATGTTTTTTTGCCAGGATCTTGAAGGGCCTAGAGGAATTTATATAATAATGTTGTCTCATTTAGGCCAATGATATGATAACTGTAGTAAATTTAATTATTTAATTCACTTACCTCCAAAAGAATTTTAACAACAGATTGAATTTCTGGATTACGAATAACAGAACCAATAAGACCAAGAGCTTTGGCACCCGACTCTTGAACTTTTACATGAGAATCTCCGAGAACCTGAAAATACCATATGTAAATATTAGCTACTTTCAATTGTCGTATGATTTTGTTAAATTCAAAAAAATTAAATTAATCAGACCTCAATTAATCGTGGCACAATCATTGGTAAACAACCAGAGAGTTGCTTTGGCGCACAGTAGGCCATCCTACCCAACAAGTCAACTGATCCACACTTTGTTCGCCAAGAATCTTCGTTTAGGGCTGCTAACAATGACGGCAAGACTAACTTGACTCCATGACCAGACAGTTTACTCACTTTGAAAGTGCACAAAAAATTGAACATCATTAAATATAAACTAACATTTTCCATGCTATTCATAAATGTAAATGGTAGATACTTACTAAGGACTTTAGTTGTGTTGTCAGTTGCCTCCCTTACATATCTAAAAATTTAGTAATATTCATTTATTTAGTAAAGTAAAGAATGGTACTGGGACCAGATTTCAATGACATATATCTTAACGTACGGATTTGAGTCTCCAAGACACTGCAACAAATATGGCAATACATGGACTATATATGGTTCAAATAAACGTCCTAAAAATTCACAAAGTAACTCTAACGCCATCAAAGCACCTATAAATACACAATACAAGTTATTAAAATTCACATACCGTTCATAAATTAAAGTTACTTTACGGAATTTACGAAACTATTCGTGAAAATATGTAGTCTCACCTTCACGATGCTTGTAATTCTTCTTGTCTTGCATTGACGTTGCCAAAACATTCATGACATCATGTTGCTTCAGTGAAAGAATTCCTAAGCCCTTAATAATTCCTGCTAGTCCATAAGCAGCTCCACGACTACGGTACACACAAAAATTATGAACTAAAAAATAGTCTTGAAAATGTTTAGAAGCAATAAACCAAATTAAATGATGTTCTTACCGTTCTCCGTAAGATTCAGCTGTCAACAAAGTTTTAACCAGTCTTTCTAAAATTTCTGCAGCATTAGTACTTACAGCTGGAACCAATCCGGGTAAGCAATTTGCAACTGCTTCTTGTACCTTTTAATATAAAGACAAGTTGAAATACTCATGACTCATCCACATGAAAGGAATTGGACAAAAATTTTCCAAAACATTGATGTTTTGGCTTACTTTCTCGGAAGGTGTTGCTAATGTTTCTATTAGTGTTTGAAAGATAGACTTGACACGGCTATCCTGTGGGTCAATATGACGAGCCAAAGATCCCATGAGAACCACACACGCTTGTCTTACATTGTCAAACTGCCCACTTTTCCCTGCATTTTCTAATGATGTCTCAATAACAGTAACAAAGTCGTTGAGACACTCTGTAATTTAACAATTTTGTAATTTTAATTTAGTACCACAATCAATTAAAAGTATTGAGAGGGGGAGTTAACTGTTAGGTGAAAAAATCAAAGCCACAATCTAAAACTGCTACAATTAAATAAAATTAGAACACTGGATTAATATAATGCTTTTAACTTGTACCTTTCCCATGCGCTTGAACAATTTCAACGGATGCCTCTAACATCTGATTATGTACCGATTGATTTCTATCTGATAACGTAGATTTCACAAGCCAATTAAATGTAGTCTTTGCCTAAAACAAGTATCAGCATGTCAATAAAAAAATCCAACAAACAAAAACTACCAAATTTGATAAAATGACACACGAATGGAATTTTTGAAAAAATAGTAGATACCGAATCGGGAGAAAGTAAGGGAGCAATTTCTTCGATTGCCATTCCAACCCCACAACGGCCCTCAAATTTATCAATTCCTTCTTGCAAAAGCCGACCCAAGTGGTCATACACCGGTGGAGTCATTACCAAGGAATCGTCATAGGATTTAATCAAACGTTCAATGACCGACTTTATTTGAGACTGACTTGCATTTTCGAGTAATTCCTATGACCAAATAACATATTAAAAGTTTTACAATTCGGCAAAAGTAATCGCAAAATGGGGTAATAAAACGCATCTTTATCTAACCTTTAGAGCAGCTCCAGCAGACGTTCTCACTTCCTCCGTGGGATGTGCTACACCTAAAAAAGAACAGATTTATATTTATGATGTACACATTACTACATATTGCGTAATCACACAATCAGTATATTTTGTTTTACACTTTAAAAGTTCTTCATGGAGTTCGTATGCACTTGAATAATTTAAACTTTTCCAAAGCTCTTGTCCTAGTGTAGCCAATTCGTCTTCTGGATCAAACTGTTCACGGTAAATATTTCCCCTGAACGCATCATCAAGTGGTCTCAAATTAAACGACGGAGCAAATATGGTCAAACACTGAAAGTCAGAAATAATATGTAGTCATCAGGACAAGCTAAGCTGAATTTTAGGCATGGAAAGATAAAAAATCTTGAATTTGGAGTCCAAATTTTGGACTTACTCTAATCCCAACGCTTCGAACAACTCTCAAATGACTTGCCAGGGCATCTAAATGTTTTTTCAACTCCAAAGATTCTACAGACTCCCATTCCACACCTCCTTGACCTCTCCCTGATTTTGCCAGTTCCAGACAAGCAGATATACCCAACTGTTGTATACGTCCATCATTGGTTCCTGTTTTCAGTTAATAATAAATAAACATGAAAAACACTTTACTAAAATATTACAACCGAACTGTCTAATCTCCTTTTAAGATCGTAAAAAAATAGGCTTTTGTTTGAACTAGTTTCATCAATTACCAATTATATGATACAACAGCCCAGTCAGATCATTTCGAGGTAGTATTGAAGTATCAGTAGCTTCGTCATAACTTGATCGCTTCTTCTTGAAAATGGCAATGACAGTCTCCAGGAAGGATGTCAAGATGCCTGCCTCTCGACTATGCAAATGTACAGCTCTTTGAAACATTGGAAAACAAAATGCAAGGCAAGCAGTCGTGATATTATCAGTTTCTTGACTCAGCTAAATCGCACAAATGTACATAGGACAATTAATCACCGTTGTTTCTAATTATAATTGGCATCCAAACGTTGTTATGTCTAACCTGGTTTATTTGATTTACTACTCGTTTCAAAGCGCTCACGAGATTTTCCTCTTGCCATCCCTTCTCCAAATCACACTTGGGATTAATCAACCTAAGACTCAGTTGGGATGCTGTTTCTCCTATTTTATCAAGTAAATCATTTATTTTCCACAACACAATTATGTCACATTAAATTGCTTTTATTCCAACTTTACCCAGCAATGCCACTTCTCCAAAAACACATGTTCCTAGTTTGAGGAAAAAAGATGTTGAACTAGGAGCAGCGAGAGGACTACTCATGATATCAACAAGTAGGGGTAAAACATGCTTCATGATGGAATAAAAAGCAGAACTGTTGCCATCCAAAGTAGCTTCCAATAAGCCAATGGCGCTCTGGATCTTGGTATCCATCTGAAATTTTTAAAAATTCATCAAACACATTAATAACTTCAAATCACCAAAAAGAAAGGTACAGACGTAGTCACAAAGTATTTACATAAATAATAGTTTTTTGTCTCCTATTGTACCTCTTTGATAGTGGCTCTGACAACGCTTTCCTTCTCTAGCTGAATCCTGATAGCTTCCTTTTGTTTGGGAGTCAACTGAACTGCTTTTCCTGCAGCCTTCCTTTTTTCCTCTAATTCCTTTCTCAGTTGAATTTCCTCTAGTTGATCTTTGTAAGAATATACCTTACTTTCTCTCTTCATGTTACGACCCATGTCACCCTCTCCACTGCTTTCAGAAATCAGAATATTGGACTTTTAGAATATGGATAAATTAAATAAAATTTCAGATATTGTTATAAAATTAAAATTCAACTTACGTTTCCATACACGAATTGTCATAAAGTTGTCCCTCAGGTGTCAGATAAACGAAATATTCATCGCCTATAAAATATGAAAAAATTGTGAGTCTTGTCATAAAATACATGAACCAACTTTCAAGATTGGGAAACCTAGAATTTATGCATAAAAGTTGACGTTCTGCATTATATAAAACTGAATCTAAACAATGAAACTCACGTGAGACATTTTTGATGGCTGGATCTTCCAGTAGCCTAAAAAAATATTTTAAATAAAAAACTAAGTGAAAAAAAACAGGTTGTAATAGTTTTTTTTGAAAAAATTATTATGCTCATTACTATTTCAAAACCACTATAATGTAAGAATTAATTGGAAATAATTATTGACCTTTGAAATTTGTCAACGACCATTTGAGACAACGTAGAGGTCATGGCAGGTAGACAGTAACGAATTAAAGTCGCCACAATCTGTCGTTGGATTGGTTGATTCACAAATTCGTCGATGAATAGTCGATAGTAGCTATCCCAAGCCTCGAAAATGACTCTGGATGGATCAATACCCATTTTCCTGCTCACCAAAATGACCCACACATTTTGATCTTCATATTGATGACACACATATACCAAAGCATTTGCCAACAAAATTAGCTGCTTCTCGTTCATTTTGTCCTTGCAAATATCACCAATTTCTCCTAAAACACTCAATTTCACCTGAAAAATGTCAAACAATTCCGGTTACAAATTAATTATTAACTTTAAGTGTAGATTAAAATTTAAGTCATTAAAGCAAAGATTGTGTCAGCGTACAAAATGTTCTCCATTTTCCTGGGCCCTTTGGATACCATGAATGAGGTTTTGAAAAATTTGAAACGCAGATTTGTGTTCTCCCAAATTCTTCAGTACTTTCATAGAATTCTTTTGGACCTACAATTTGGAACATTAAATCAAATTTCAAACAGGACTTGAAAACTTTATAGTGAAGCCTAATTATTTCATTCAAACTTACATTGTAATTCTTAGATGTAAGGGTTGATGCTAGAGCATCATATAACGAGTTGTTGGCAGAATCGTAGTTAACTGTAAGTATGAGTTGAGCAAGGAAACTGATATGCATCAGTGCGGAAGAATCACAGCTAGTCAAAAACTTTTCATTGACGTGAGACAATAGGGAATATGACAATGCTGCCGTTTGATCTGGAACTTTTTTCGAGGCAGCAATAGAGCGTAATAAAATCACAGCCATGCCCAGTGAGTCACTCATGGTGGACACCTAGGAAGAGGAGGAGATATATTTCTTAGAAACTCCTTGATATGAATAATATGAGTAATAAAATAAATCTCAGGTCATACCTGGAAAAGTTGAGTTGAATTCTTTTCCAGCGCTTTAGATATAACCTCAAGTACAGAGTCTATGAATGTAATTCGAGTTTCGTCAAAAGCAACCACGAAGAGGTTGCATAACGATGTCCTCACATTCCCTTTTAAATTTGTGAGTCCTTTAGGTATGTACGTCAAGAAAGACTGTGGAATTGTTGGACCCAGCATGGTAGCCCAGGTCGTCATACAATCAAAACACTCAATGAGTGTACCTTCGTGACCTTCATAAAATGTAAATTAAGTACATTATAATCAAACATTATTAAACAACAATGTCTTGTTATGTTTTTTTTTGAATAGTACCTTCAGTTTCCAATACTTTCACACATTTATCCAAAACGTTGGACGCCAAAAGGGAACTGTCTGGAACTTTCGTAACGGACATTCTGGTCACAGCCTAGTGTTAATAATATTGACTCAATGTTATTCAAAACTAAAAATTACCAGACCACATTAGATAGAACTTTCCTGACCTGCAATATATTAATTTTGTGAGCTGCAACTGTCAACTTTCCCTCTGCTCCATGAAGTACAGCGAAATACCAGTCAATCACCTCTGTCATAACTTTATCGCTACTAGTCTGTAAAAAACAAATAATATTGTGGATTAAAGAAAGAACCCAACAATTTTTGTAGGGAGACTGTATAAGTAGTTATCGTTTGTACCTGTCTGGCAAGGGCTTTGGAAGCAAAAATTGCAAGCTCGCGAGTGACATCAGTTTGGGAATGAAGGCTGGTGGCAAACATTTTGCCCAATTCTACTGCTGAGAGGTTCAAGTCAATGTCAAGACTTAACAGTGTGAAGCCAACAGCCTACAAAACAGAAAAAATTAAAAATTAAGATTTCTTGCAATTATTGCAATATTCTGGTATTCCAGAGAAGATTTTAATTGAACCTCAATTGCAGTTTCAGGAGAACGTAACATTGCTTTTTTAATCGATGGAAGTAGAGATTTTTCAAATTCTTCCGGACCGACAGCATACTTGACAACACCAGAGCTGATTGTCTCCAAAATCCATGATGAAAGTTTCTTCTTGGTCTGCATACATAACTGAATATAATTTTCAACAATTTCAGCCTTGGGAAGTCCTCGGTCCCCACCAATGATACGATCTAATTTATTTTTGGAAGCATAATTCCTAGCCAAGTAACTGAGGACTACAAGACCTTGTTCAGTTTTGACAAGAGATTGTAGTAACTGCTTGAAAGCATTCTCGCTTAAACTTGCTGCAAAAAGTCCCAGCTTCTTTGTCACATCCGGTTGCAACTTTTCTGTTTGAATTAGACTAACTACCAACGCCAATAAATCTATATAGACAGGTGAAAGATTGGTTTCTTTGTAACCCACAATTCGGATCCATTTGAAAATTTCAACCAACCCTTTGCTAGTAGATTTCCTACAAATAAAAAGGCACGATTAAAAAGTTGCTTCCTTTTCTTCCAAGTTTTACACAGACCGTGCTGAAATGATTTAAGTGAAGTATTGTCTTACGTGACACTAATACGTTCCAAGTGTTCACAATAATCCCTGAGGACACCAATAAAAATCTCTTTGAATCTAAGTCCATCAGTCTCACATTTTTGCATAAGAAATCGAATGAATTCACAAACTCTTCGTCTAGATTTTGCGTCATGGTAGCGATTGATGGTCAACAAGATGACTTTTGAAATCCCTTTGATGATTTGATCTGTCAAATCTGTATGATTATAAAAAATAATTGTGTGATAAACTTTATGAAATTAGAAACATGAAAAATATGTATTCTGTTTTCATTGCTGATCTTTGACTTACTGGCCTGTGTTAATGAAGCTTCGACGGAGTGAAATGTCTTGAGTCGACTCTTCAAACTTGATGCTTGTATATTGTCCGGAAATTCCCTCAGAGTCTTGGCTATTTCAGCACCTTGAATATAAAATAATATTTACAAATTGACATTCAATGTTTATTAATTTTTTAAGAATCTAAGGTTAAGTTTGTTAAATGCTCAAATCAAAAGATGAATAGAGGAAGTACTTACCCAGATCAGGTTTTGACATGACTCTAGATGTTCTTCAAGGTGTTTTTTCAATCAAAGCCTGGACTTTTTCTCCAAATTCCAAAATTTCAAAACCGGCTGGAAATTCTTTTTGAATAGTGAAGGCGGGGACACGTGAGAGCGTGATCCGTTCAAGTCGGAGAGAAAATCAGAAAATGTCTTTTGACCCAACTTTTATTAGGGAAGAATATTTAATTCAAGAATGTACTCTTTTAAGTGTGGAACAGAGAAACGCATTAATCGAGGCGGACATTATCTCCTACCCGCAGTTGTTGAGTCAAGATTCGCACTACATAATGGAAATCACATTTCTGACAGCAAAGGTATTCACTGATTAGACAAAGTAAGAAAATTAAAATTTGTTTTTCCATAAAATTTAGAGAAATTCATGAAAATATTTTGTGTCATTGCAGGAGTACTACAAACTCAGAGAAGATGTTCTTTTACAATGTCGTCCAAGGGTTCATGATTTGGTCGAAATGTGCATACTGGGATCTTCACGTAAACCTTTACAGACAGGAATAGAAAAGTTTGGATCACAATTCAAGATTCGAGAATTGAGACAATAACCGATACTGAAAATATATATTTCGTACAATTTATTTAGGCTGGATATGATGCTGGATGGAGGACTGTACGGTGGTGAAATTCTCGAAATCTGTGGGTTCGTACTTTTTATTAGAAAAGTAACCTCCTATTTGACAGGGGGCCATTTGTCTTTCCTATTTTCATGTTTTAACTTTTGTTTTGTAGAAAATCCGGCACTGGAAAGTCTCAAATATGCATGTCAATAGCTGCAGCCGTGTGTCGTCGTAAGAAAGGACCCTCTGTCGTCTACATTGATCTGAAGAATGATTTTCTCCCTCAACGTTTCCATAATTTGTGTCAAAAAGACTTTGAAGTACATTGATTTTCAACAATATCTTTTCGTATGTTTTTTTCATCTTCATTCATTTTTAAAAATTTTGAATTTATGTCTAGAGTATCAAGAGTATACATGTGATCCGTGAAACTAAAGCTAAGGACATCATAGACACATTGGAACAGTATGAGAAATCGATGGTGTTAAGTCTTACTACATTCATGGAAAGTATCGAGGTTTTCATTCTCGACTCCGTACCTGTGGCTCTCTACCCTTGTATGACTGGCAAAGATGATAGTAAGTGACACTTATTTTTCCCAGTTGTACTCATTTCATGTAAAGCTGAAAAGCATATTAAATAATGATTTGTATTCTGTTGGTTTCTATCAGCGTCCAGGATACATCAAGAGAGACTGACGCAAGCTTTCAAAAGACTAGCTACCCGGTTCAACGCAGTTATCATCTTGACAAATAATGTTGTAGTCAAGCATTTCAAAAAGCGGAGAGAAAAGGGGAAAAAACTGGAAGCTCCTCCACCAAAATTAATACCAGCTTTAGGATGTTATTGGCGTGGTGTTCCAAATTTTCGTGTACTTCTCGAACAGATTGACCCTTCCGACTCTACTTTCCAAGCTACTTTGTCTAAATGTGCCCGTACGACTACAAGTTCATACAATACCTTTGATTACAAAATATTAGAAAAAGGCATTGAATGACTTTTTCATTTTTTAATTGAATGTACTAACTAATATAAGTATTTACTTATGTCGTAGTATTACTCCCATCGTGATTGCTAGTTATCGAAAGTAATTATTGTAACAAACTAATTTTAATTTTTTTATGCAAAGATTCTTTGCCAAAAAAGAATGTCAAATTTAGTTATATTGTATGTGCATGTTTTAGACATCATAGTTTTTATTGAACGTTATTCCACAAACGTATATTTTTGTACCACATCATGTACCTTATCTTGTTAAATACAAATAAAACAATCAATAAATTAAAATGATCTGGTGTTACTATCTTCATCATTTAGTCACCAAGTTTGTTTAAAAACAACTTTGCGCCCCCGCTGAAAAAAATTGAATAAGCCGTCCACATGTGAGATTAGCATGGTCCGAAAAAGACACAGGTAAAGTAAGTTTGCTCATTTTTGTATTGTTGTCATGTGTAGAGAATAATTTCTGGATCATTGTAGGTACGTGACGGTGGAAGTCCATAAAGAAGATGGATGGAAACAGACAAATTCCACCCGTGCTGCTGCATTGACCCAGGCCCTTAATTCTTCGATAAGAAATCTTTACGGTGTCCAAGGAACAGCTCTAGTGAAAGCAGGATTACATGGTAATAATTTTTTGTCGATAAATAGTAAGGACATAGATTGACATTCAACAACTGAATGAGCATTTTGGTTTTACTTTTAGTGGAATTTCTGGGCCCGGAAGCTGAACTGGCCCGTGTGGCCATGAGAAGGGTAAGATTTTCTTTCAAAGTATTTGAAAAAGGTTTAACAATGTAATGCACGGTCTTTAATGTACATATATTTTTCTATATTTTTCAGTCTGCCTACAAAATTGTAGTTTCTTCTTTACAACTCGTAACTGTAATAGACGGCGGAAAGGCCACAGTCAGGTCACTTCATAGTGCAGCAACAAGACGACATGCAAATTTGTTTTCAGGTAATATATTTACATTTTATTCCAAAATTGAGGATACAGAAGTTAAAGTGACAGTTCAATGACTACTTTTATAAATTAAATCTATCACATATTAATTTCATAACTAACATGAATTCTCAATCTGCAGGAAAATATTTACGTCGTCAAATCGAGTCTCGTCTTGCAGCCGCTACATCCGAAGTAGAAAGAGCTAATTTAAAGGTTTTGATTGCTGGAAACAACTCGAAGGGTGTCTTAAAGAGTAAAAAAGATGGAGGAAATAAAAAATCTAATGTGAAAATAAAAGGGGAGACATCCGTTAAATCTATATCTAAAAAAAGTAAGTTAAAACGACTTGCAGATATTTTACATTTAAATAAAAGTACTACATAACACATTCAAGCTTTTGTACACAATACACATTACATTAAATACGTAGTCCAGACAGACACAAGTTTTTTAGTCTAGTTGGGTCTAAGCACAAGTTCAATATATCTGTACTCAAAAATATGTTTCATATATACATTTTCATTTTATTGAACTAGTTTTTTAATTAAATCTTTGAAGACAAATAAATAGATTATTTTTCAGTACTTTTCGTGACATTGATCAAATGCTATACTATGCTGCACCCTCAATCTCTCCTCTTGCAATGTCTTTTTTCACTTAGTAATACTAATTTAGTAAATACTAATTTAGTATTCATACACTAAATCTTTTAGCCCCTATATATAGTGTGGTAATCTACTGGTAATCCATATCACCATAGTATAAATGACAATGATGTTAAAATATAAAAGTACAAGGGACAACAAACGCACGTGCAAGGTAAATAAATACGAGAGTAGATATAGGGTCACTTGTAACGTCTCACACAACACTCGGAGCTGTTTTGTCGTGTCCACAAATCTTATATACATAACTGCTCAAGCCGTGTGAAGAAAACCTGATGTATATTATTATTAACCAAGAGACCAAGTCTAAGTCTAAGCATTATGTACGCTGCAAAGCACTGTAAAGCCGATGTGCATTTTATCCCGTGTATATGCCAGACTCACAAGAAATCTACAGGTACACACGCACACATATATGCAAAACAAGTGATCCATTGATCTCACACACACACACACAAACACAGATACACCCAGGCACACACACAGTTGAGGTTCTCGAGTTGAGAATTAATCTTTGAAGAGGGATGGTTGTACTACTACTCCTCTTTCCCCTTCCTTCCATCTTCGTCTCTCTCAATCGAAACTTTGATCATCATTCTTGTACTATCATCTTGCAATCATCAGCAAAGCCTCGACGTGGTCTGTAGTTTTGTTCTTTCTTACTATATCCCACTCCAATCAATTTACAGTGCAGCACCACACGCATCCCCTTCTTCTTCCCAACTTTTTTTTCTTTTACGTGTAGATTCTCAGCGCCTTTGCACTGATTTCTCTCTCACACACACGCACTTTTTCAGCACCTCCTCTCAACCCTGTCAAGGGATACTCTCGTGTTGTGTGTTAAAATTTACTTAGTTCTACTCCACACTTTGACGTGGACAGTTTCTCTGGCTGGCTGTCATTAGGAATCATCATTGTGTCCACTCTAACGAGTTATCGTTCAGAGAGAGAGTGAGTGAATTGTCCTTTTCTATTTTTTGTGACAACTATTATTTCAACTGTGTGTCCCCCATGACTTGACATCAAAAAGGGAATCGGGATCTGTTTATTTTTCTTCGGGTGAGTACGAAATTATAGTCTCAATTTATTAGCGATAAAATTTATAGAGATTTTTTGAGGCACTACATCAATTTTTCTTTGTAACGTTCTACACTTCCACACACTAAGAAAGTACAACAGAGGGGTGAATAAATTATATTTTGTCATTGTTCATTCATCACGAACACTAACACTCAATTGATTCAACATGATCCGATTTCAAGTTCAAAATAAAAAAAGAGAATTCAATGTCAATATTTTTCAGTAGGACACGTTTTTATATTGACACTTTTCCCTGTGTAAGTAATTTGACAGGATGGACTCAATCTTCCTTGTGTGATTATTATAGAGTCCTCAAATTTCCCCTTATAAAAGTACTGGTAATTTATTGGCCGTGACGATTGATACTTCCCATCCTAACTGCTGCTTTAATTCTACCAACAAGTGGTAAAATATAGGGATACACATGAGTCGAGTCGGTGGTTTTAGTCCTCATATCCATCTCTCTCTTTTATTTTGATTTTTCTGTGTCGTAGTTTACAACAATCCAAGACAGAATAGGGATATGACAGTGAAATGCGTCAAGTGAGGAAGTAGCCCCAGAATCATATAAATGTCCAAAAGACTGGTTGTTGTGAGACAATACAAGTTTAAAAATGAGTGTGCCTCATGTGCACTGCGGTTAAATTATATGTCAACCAGTCAGGAGGGGAAGGGAGAAAAGTATGTAAATGAGACGATATGGAAAATCAGTTTTCATTACTGTTATTATCCTCACCCATCTCTTCATCTTTATAATGGCCCATCATGAAACGTCTTCTTGAGAAATACAATACATAGTAGTTATTATTATTACCAAACACAAATAAATACTGTCACCACTGTTGTCCACCACTCATGCAAAGCATACTCAACTGTCAATGTACACTACTTAAATAACTATTGCTATGTACTTAAGTACTTGGAGTTACAGTTGATGAAACTGACACAAAAATCTTGAAGATTTTTCCCATAAATTTGTTTTTATCAAAAAAAAATTTTTTTTGAACAGTTGGGATATTATTTGTATAAATTGTGAACCAGGACACACACACAATTTTCCATTTGTATCCAATAGTAAGTAAGTAACGTACAGATTACACATAACTAACACACATTTTATGGTGAAATGATACTAGTTATACACTATAAATCTTTAAACCGCATGTTGCATTAATATTCCGTCCGGCGAAGCCATTATAATAATAATAATAGTCCTCCATTACGATCTCAGTGTGAGGCCAAATAAAGGTAGTTTTCATTGTGTTATACCACATTACCTACATTTATAAATATTACAAGTTATTTATTATTACGAGTTCCCTTCTGGATACTCAGGGAGTCTTTTCAATGTGACAAAAATGAACTGCAGGTGCATTTTTACCTTTTACACAACACACCAGCTAACGATAAGACCCAAAGGAATTAATTAATTGGTGACAAATAAAAAGTTAGTTTTTACAAGCCATTTAAATTAGAAGGACGAATGAAAGGAATCATGAACTCTCTTCTAATGTTCACCTGTGGCGACGTTCAATTAATGTCTCTCCCTCTCAGAGTTTAATCGTACAAAGTCTCTGGGAGTGACCGTGGACAGAAATGCATTAAATGACATTGTTGCAATAATTCCATTCCCCATTACAATGTACATAACGTGCTACACAGTTAAGTCTGTATTCAATTTTAGTCTGTAGAGTATGTATTGTCATAACATTTTTGAAAATAAGGAGGCTTCTCTGTGTGAGTTGGTTTAGTGTGAATTAAAACTTAAATGTTGAATGTAAATACTTACTTAGTATTTTAGATTCTCTCTCTCTCTATTTTATGCAGACAATCTCTCAACGATTATAAAAGCCAGGGAGTAGAGTCACGCACTAATAACCCAAGGCATGATCATCTGTCTTGTGCCTTTTCTTTTTCCAATTGTTTGTACCTACTTGTTAATACGAACATTGTAACATAAGTTAAGTAGTTTACATCAAGAGAGAGAGAGAGAGAAAAGAAAATTGGGGGAAAAGAAACATCTCAAAAAATCCTTACCTACCTTTACCTTTTTCTATTGCATTGTGTGTGTGTGTGTGTGAAACACACCGCATGCTTTTTATCTGTACAATTACAGTGCCTCTTTTAACTACATGTAATTAGCTTTTGGCTGTGTGTCGCACGTCTCTTTCCTTTTATTATTAGTATTTACAGTGTGTGATGGAAACACCTGATATACAAGGACTTTTCTCTTGACTGAGCAATGAAATATTTATTCTGTAAGAACAAGTCAATGTACACAATCTACACACATACTGGAGAAAATTAATTACAGCTACAACTAACTTAATTATTTCGAAACAAGTTGAACTTGTCTTTTTCTTGAGAAATGTATTTTTGGATTTAATTTAATTGTGTACACACATTTAACCTGCTGACAGACTCAAATTGGTCAGAACATTTAGAGAGAGAGAGAGAATAGTAGGGCGAAGAAGAAGAAGAGTGGTATTGTGTTGGGAAATAAGGAACATCACATCCACTTTAGATAATAATAATCTTTTTCTGTAATCTCTCTGCCCATTGTTAAGAGAGCCATCTCCTCCCCTCAAACCCACCCACCCTACAAATGACCAAAGGAAGTGTGAGGAGAGAGTCGAGATTTTATTTTGTTTTTTTTTTCGACTCAAACAAGGTGCATTAACCATTTTAATACACAACTAGGAAATTATTTAAATGAATTAAATTTATTCATCACCCTCTGATCTTGACTGAGAGAACCACTCTCTCATTGTGATCCCTCCTTTTTCTCTTCTTCTTCTCCTCCTCAAGACTTGTTTATTGCTCTATTGTGCGTGTGTGTGTGTGTCCTGTAAAACACATGGGATTTTCAGACGGAGGCGCAATGTCTCGCCCTCGCCCTTTTTTTTGCATTATATTCTTGTTGACTTGATTTTTCCGTTCCATGTAGCTTCTCTCCCTTCCTAGAAAATTTTCATTTCATTTCATAGACCACATGTGTTTGTGTGTGTGTGTGTAGAAATGGTAATAAGGAAATTCCCTTCCTCCCTTTCTCTCTAAATCTCTCAAAGGAACAAGATGCAATGGATTTTTTTTGTTGGCTGGAGGTTGTAAAACGGAACAAGTTCCAATGACATTTTATGTTGCAACTTATCAAATCCTGCTGTCCCAACTTTCTTGTAACCTACACCTTCATTTCCACCTTCTTTCTGTTTCCCTCTAAGCCACATTAAATTCTGTTCTCGTTGAAATCTTCACTGTGAAGTGAACAAAAAAATTAGTTTTTGTACGGAGCCTCCTCTCGTAAATGTCCTCAAAGGACATGACAGTGACAATCATATTAAATTTTTTTGGGGAAGAAATTGTCAAGTGTCGTTGTGGATGAAGGCTTTCATATCAATAATGACTATCCAGACGGAGAGTCAACGAAATACATTGTTTTTATTTCATTTGCTAATAGGAATGAATATGAGCCGAGTTGAGCTGTAGTTTTAATTCAAAGTTCCATAATGTGTATTTATTCCATGGTTGTGTGTCTACGACCTCAATTAAGAGATAAGGTGGAGTTTCCTCAGGAGGACCTCTAAAAAATGTAGAGAGCAAAGAGTGTGTGTGTGTGTGTGTGTAGAATTTTGTACTGTGTAGTGTAGTACAAAATTTTTGATTGTTAATCTCCACTGACCTTTTATACTAATTATTATGAAGTTTGTATTGTATTATTATCAACAGACAAATTTCCGTTCTGAACCTTTAAATTGCTTCCTCTTTCTTCTTCTTCTTCTTTTTGATTGGTGTGTAACACCTCATTAAATAATTTCCAGAGTCCCATCACCAAAGTCCAAAATTAAAAAAAAAACAACTTGGGTAAATAAAACAACGCCAATCTGCCGTTGTTACTCTTTTTTGCCATTTCCCCCCCCCCCCCCATTCCCCCCCCCCCCCCCTTTAAACATAATGCTTATTAAACTCATCATCATGAAAACTGTTTCTTCTAACCACACACACATGTTTTGAACTGCGGAAGAAATGTTTATCCGCCTCTCCTCCTCCCTCAAAAAGAAAAAATGAAGTCAAAAGTTGTAATAAAACTTCATTATAAATGTGTAGGATAATATATTTTGCTAAGTAAGGATACTGGTTTTCCCAACTTTTTTATCTCCATTAACTTATAAACTCACCCTCCTCCTCTCCTCACAAGTTCCTATACACGTACATCCGATTCCCATAATAATTCATTGCCCACCTCCTCAGCCCTGTGTCTATGTCTTCTCAATATTATTTCAAATAATTTTTCTTTTTGACTGTGGAGAGTGTAAAGTACACAATGACAGTGACAAGAAGGAGTTTTTATAAAAAAAAAAAAGATGAAAAAAACAATATTTTCTCGCCATTTTTTTCATGATCAAGTTAAACTAGAGAAAGGGGGAGGGATTAATAAATTAAAGTGTGTGTTTGTAATCCAATGCATCACTCTGAGAGTCTCATGAATGTCATGTCCTGTGTTGTGTATCATCTTGTATCATTAAATTAAATATCTTGTGTCAAGTAGAGAGAGAAAATTGTAGAAGGATTGCAAGAGAAGAAATTTCCTTATAAAAGAGTGTGTACAATTTGTCCAATCATTCGAGTCTCCAATATAATGTTATTTTGTGTGATTCATTTCAAGCTTGGATGTATTGGAATTGTATGCCGTGTTTTGTTATTGTTCAGATTATTCTGGTAAAGTAGTAGAGAGGGGAGGAAGGGATTCCATTTTTTTCCATTCATTCATGGTGAGAACAAGTTGATGCTTGACTCTCGCGTCTGATTGTAAAGATTTTCTGAAAAAAATTCCTTAGCATTACGGCGTTAGCGGTGTCTATTATATTGTACACGACGTCGACTTTGAGAGTGTCTGTCGAGCTCACACTCGTTTTAATTTTTAATTTCCATGACTCGAATACACTCAGACTCACTCAGAGAGAGAGAGAGAGAGTATCAAACTGTTTTATCCAATTCCACTCGTTCTGTGTATGTGTTGTAACACACACACACACAATTTCCTTCTTTTCTCCATCAGTATTCACCTCACAAAAAGTTACTCTGTGAACTCTCGTTCGGTTTTATATTTATTTTTCACACGGGCCGTCAATTCCTTTTTGTCTAATCTGTACTCAACCCAAAAGAACCAGAGTTAACGTTCAAGTCCCGTCTCTGAAGGTGGCAAGTCAAGTGGCCCTGGGTATTTAAGACTAAATTTTGAGGTTATTTTGAGGAGAGAATGTCAATTAAAAATGGAAATGGTGGCTTTACGATTATTCTGTATTCATAATTGAAGGGAAGGGGTGTAATAAGTAATGTAACTCTCTCTCTCTCTCTCTTTCTCTGCTTGAAAACGAATTCATTAGAATTAGATAATAGTCCTTCTCACAGTTTAATGACTACTTGTGTGACACATGCGAGGGACTCGAGGGTGCTAAATAACAAGACAAAGTGATATAATTATAATAATCAAAATTTGTCAGTTTCATGATGCTTCATTTAGGCAGGCGAAGGACTTTTTTTTAATTAATGGGAAAAAATGGTTTTTAAGGAATCACAACGGCACTTGAAACAGTTGCAATATAAAATGGGTAGACAACATGCAATGGTCTATTTTGTACTGACACGCTAATCCTTGATCAACTTTAAGATTCTCTAAAAGTTCAGATAATTAGGAATGATCTATTGATACCATTTGGAGTAGCACGCAATTTAATTGATATTATATATTGTGTGAGAATTAAATAATGATAATTAGGGTAATCATTAATTTTCAACTCCACGAATATATGGACTAAAAACCAGTAGCCCTTTCAAAAAGAAATATCATATCATAAATTACGTCCTGCCCCAATGACTCCCAAGGCAGAATTGTATTTATGTTGTAAACTTTGAACTAATGATAATATTAACACGTAATCTCTTTTGTTCAAAAGAAGACAAAGGGGGATGTAACGTGTGTAAGATCAACATTAAACTTGGATTTACGGAATTAAGGTTATGTATTCCCTCTGATTGACTCGATCCAGATTATGTGTATCGTATTTGACTTGAGGTTGAATAAAAGAAATTAATAATATGACTTAATTCATGGTTGTAGGCTTTCGTGTTGGATGTTTTGTTGTGTGTAAGTAGTGAGTAGGCCGAAAGGTTAAAAAAATTTCGACTGGGCTTGAGTGACTGGGTTAAAATGTGTTTTGGGAGGAATCTCGTCTGCGGAACAATCAGACCGTAGACTAAACTATCATAACAAATAGTTTTTACCTTTAACTCCTTCACTTACTGTGTGGAGTTCTCAAGCCATATATACTACACACACAACAAATCATATCAATGTCATCTGAGAGTACGAACCTGATGGATGCACATTTGCAGTCATAATAATTTGAAAAGAGATGTGGATCCCTTTGTGTGGCATGGACGACACATGTGCGTAGACACTGTAATAGTCTTCAGAGATTTGATAAGAGAGTAGTAGAGAAGAGAGAGAGAGAGAGAGAGTAAAGTTTAAAAATTCATTTGATAATACATTTTGTGCATCAGAGTTTATCTGTGCTCACTCCTTACTCCTTACACACTACATTTAATTATTTTATCCTCAAAAAAACGTGAAATCAAATTAAAGGGTGAGTGGTTCTCACAAACAGAGAATATATTTTTATTAGAGTATTATTTAAGAAGAGACTTGAATATGAGAGACAGATGTTTCAAGCTTGAGAGCTCTTCCCTTATGATGCTGCAATAATGTAATAATTATCTTTGTCAATGATACAAGAGTGAGATCAGAGGGAGGAAAACTTTAATTGTAGCTAAATAATCTCTCTCTTTGCAAATAGCAATGATCAGACGATAGATTGTGAGTTGAGTGCACTTTTGTATGGATTGATTTAATTCTAATTGTTTCCAACTCCAGTTTTTTAGAAAACATTTGTCAGTGAATTACACAATTAGTTCACATTTTTGAACTCTATACCCATCCACAAAAACATTGAAAGATTTTTGTCTTTCAATCTCCTTGACCTTCGTCCACCTCTCATCATTTAATGCAGTCTATTTGTAACACAATGTCACGTTCATCATAGACGCTATTGTGACAATTTTACCTGTCTCAAAATAACAGAGGACACAACACAATGTCAAGGGTCCACTACTAGGAGGGGAAAGTGATTCCTGTGTAGAAGATTGTTTAACCTGTCTTGTGTACACTCAAACTGTGACATTTTTGAAAGTCTATTAATGTTGACGAGAAGAGTAGGGAGTTATACTTTCTAGAGGGGAAAAGCTTATGTTGTTTATTGGAGAATTGGACAATTGGTGTAGAGAATGCGATGGACAGCAAAAAAACAGCATGACGTAAACAAACTCAAATTAGAGTATGGGTGCTACACTTATTTTTGTGTGTGCCTGCGTAGGATATTGTACTGATCTTCCTTCGTCTGCTACAATTTGTACGAATTACGAGGTTATCCACCTAGTCAGATTTCCAAAAATTGTACAGTAACTACATAGGTAAATATAGTATGATTTTTTTTGGAACAAACACAAACAAACAGTGTCTGAGAGTAGTGTCTGTAGTGGTGGTGGTGTAAGGTCTCGGTGTGAACAAAAAAAACTTTCTACGGGCAGTCTAGCGGAACTTTCCCATTCTTCAGCTCACCACTACAGATTGAGATGTGGAGTGTGCAACACAATATAACTCCTAATGGGGAGAATGAGAGTGAATTGATATTTACAAATATCGTGTAGAGAGAGAGTCGCATAACAAAGATAATTTTTTCAGTTATACAACATTATGGCTACAAAGTGTATAACTGAATCTCAATCTTTCTAGTAAAGACCAACTTTGTATAATGGCGAACAATCAATGGTCCAACAACGTTGAATTTTTAAACTGGATTCGTACACACATTTTTCTCAATTAATGAGACTCTCCCTTGATTTGTCTACTTAAGTATATACTTTTATAGTTAGCATTCTAATGGACGTCCTTTTTGTACATGGGATTGAAACCTCGTTGCCATTTAAGTCTGTACAGCCACATGCATTACTTATATGTATGTCAAATTATTGAGAAGTTATACAAAAAGGGAAAGGAGAAAAAAGCGGCTTTTGTTTTGGACTGAGGCATTTGTTACTTAAGAGAGATGGGTGAACAGATGGAAGAATGTCATTTTTCCTTTCACTCTCTCTCCCTCCCTCTCTCTCTCTCTTGATTGTCTCATCCTTTGAATCCTGATTAGTGATTTAACAGGGACAAGACGAAGAAGAAGAAGAGTCGTACTGACCAGTCTTACCTTATCTAAATGACTAGGTTTTTCTTTGTCCATTGTCGGAATAGGACTCCATCCCAATCTCGGCTAAGCTCTTCAGACTGACAAAACTACACAATGTAAAAAAGCCACAAGGAATCATCAACAAATAAAATAATAGCCTTGTTGTTGTCCCTAGTCTCTTTGTAACATTTATAATAATTTATCCACACACACGTGTGTGTGTGAGGGAGGAAATAAATACTAATATGGGGTAGGTGGGATGGAGGATAGGAAAATTAGTGTACTTTGTAAAAATCGAAATAAAGTCGAAAGTCATGTATAGACTAGAACTAGAAAGAGAAAATACATAAAAAAAATAAATCCCTTTTTTTATTAGACTCAATCCCAGTCCACCTGTCTTCCTTTCTCACCATTTATCTATATAGTAATGAGGTATTCTTCATCCATCATTTATTTATTCATCTTCTTCACACGAGTCTCTCTCTTTCTCTGCCTTTCCTGAACTTCATTTTGCAAAGAGATGATGATTAGAAAACTGACTTCTTCTTTCTAATCTTCATCTTCCTCCGCTTGTATACTTGCACAAGATTAGTTGTAGGGTAGTTGATTAACTACTCTATATGGACTACTATTCATTAACCATTAACATCCGTCTACAGTAGATTGCATCAAATAAATCAGTTTCATGTCACCTTCACTCAACTTATCAAGTGATTAAACTCTCTGATGATATCTCGTGAACTTGGACTTTTACAGAATTTACCAAGTCAACACAAACATTCGAGTAGAATTAGGAGTTAGGCAGATGGTGGAGATGGAAATGCAAATTATTAATGAATTTTTTTTCACGAATTTCTGGATGTCTCGACCACAACAGACACACAACTTTCAAACTGTTCTTTTTCATAAAAAGGGAATTTGGTATTAAATCTCTTCATGTAAAGTCTCTCCTCATCCAGAGGAACACACGACAGGGAATTCAACCAGTACTAACGTTCGTATGTGAAAGTTAAAGTTAGTGAGGATGAGAGAAAAAAATTGCAAATTTTTACATGACTCTTCTGTCGATGAACTCTTCCACGAACGTACATCAGTTTCCTTCTCCAAAACATGTCATTTTTGTTGTTGTTTGAAAATGGACACAGATAATCAGAGTGTAGCGTGTGTGTTTGTCAGATTGCGGTATCCATCGATCGATGTATTGGAAATTTGTTTCCTCCTTGTCCCTGTCTTCGTAACAGTTAAGTTAATTCCATGGTAGTCACTGACTCACTGATTTGTGAGGAGATGAACTGCACACCTTTCCCAATTAGATTGACATGTCCAAAAAAAACAGCAACAGTATCCCTTCCTCCATCCTTCTAACATTAAAAATATAGATTGTGTGTGGAATCTGTGCAGATTTCCGTGCTCTCCACTAATTCGGTACACTTGAACGTCATGGTTTTCATTCAGAAAAAAATTCAGTTTTGAACCAAAATCAATGTGTTCGACTATACTTTGATACCATACTCAGTCGTACAGTAATAATAACAATAGAGGAGAGAGAGAGAGGCACAGGAGCTGTCAGTAAATAATCAGAACGGATGCACAGTGGTTTCATCTCACCACAAATCTTACGGTATCATTTTCTCCTTTTTCAAATTATATAAAATCTCAGTCCAGCCTCTGCTCTCTCTCTCCGTCTCATTTTTCTGGTTGTGAAGGCACGAGTGTATGATCACAATAAGAGTTTGTATATTTTTACTTACATCCTGCGGTTTGACGTACACAACATTAAATTTTTCAACAGTACATTAAATTAGATGCTTACAGAATTTTTCAATGTTGATTAAAAGGTGATGGATTGAAAATTTCTGTAAGCATCTCGTTTTTCATTTCCATTTAGAAAAATCTTTTTCCAAAAGAATTGACTCATATATAGATACATAGATATGAGATGGGAGACACAAGAAACGAAAGAGGAATGAGGACAGTGGACCAATGGACATTTTAGTTGAGAAATTAATAGGGAGCTGGGGATATAAATGGCGTCATTATATTACTCGTACAACTTGTACGGTACAAGTCAAAATTACTCATTGGAGAACCTTTTTTTTATTTTTGCTCAAAAGAAATTCATTCATAATAATTATTGGCACATCAGTTATGGACTGTGTCCTCTGGGTCAATGGACAATAAGACATTCAAGGGAGACACGATTAAATTAAACCCCACACCAGCCCCCCGTTTCTTAATTGTTGTGGTTTACAAAACTTCCAAGTGTGACACACACAAATCAAATTTTATAAATAGAAGTTTGAATTGAACCCTCAGTTTATTAGTTTGTGTGTAACTGTTACAACTACAACAATTGTGCCATCATTCACTGATTAGTGTCTGAGACGGCCCTGTAAATATTTACATACAACAATTGATTGTGACCAAATCAATTAACATGAGTATTAAATCATACATGGTGATCAGAATTCATGGCAGACGATTTCGTCCTTCCAATTTCCAGTGTTTTTTTTCATGATATTTTTCAGTGCAAAATATTTTCCCCTCAATTATCTGTAGTCCAAACCCTTTCATATTATTCATTTGGAGTGTACATCATTTTATTTCAATTTAGAACCTGTATAGTAGCCTCCATTAGTTTTACACGGTTCACAATTTTGAACAAGTAAAATTTAATTTCTGGTTTCATGTGGCCAAGAATTGGAAATCACACATTTCCATTTCGTTCCACGTTATGATTTTTTCTCATACTACACAACCAACTAACTGGAGAATTTTAGTCTTTCTGGTGTGTCTGGTTATTCACAAAGATTGTCAAGGAAAGTTAAAATTGTGTGAAAAAGACGGGCGTGTGAAAGAGAAGACTACATACTTAGTAGAATTAGTCAAATTACTGTGTATTTGCATAGTAAAATGTGTTACATTTGTCAAAGTCCTCACTCTACCATAAAATTGGAATTGGGTTTGACTTTGGAAATTTTCTTTTTTTCCCCTTTTTTTGACAAATGAAGTTCATGACGAACCAATTGTACTCAAGTGTGTGTGTGTGATGGAGCAAGAGTTAAATTCTTTACTTCCATAAAAGAAGTAAGTAAGAGTAAAGTGAAGGTGAGATGACATGGCAGGATGAAAAATGTAGAAATTAAGTTTAGTAACGCAGTCGAAGCGTACCTCTGCGAACTTTACTACTATTCGCTCTATCTTCCTAATTATTGCAAGTCAAAGAAAAATTGTTATACACTTGGAAATTGAGTGGAGAATTAATTTTGTACAAAAGTATAATGATTTGTGTGTGTGCGTGATTTTTCTTGGGCCAAGTACAGGAGTCGAGTGGATGGATCTGAGGAAGGATTGTGACAGACGAAGAAGACGAAGAGGAGGAGGTGGAGGAGAAGGAGGAGAAGAGGGGATTATTGTAAAGTGTTCGTGTGAGTTGTTGGAGAGAAGATGAGATTGATAGAGCGGAAAAGAATTAAAACTTTTACAAGTGTGGGACTCTGCTCACTCATTCTCCTCCAATTCTCCTCCTCCACATTGGCACACAAATTGGGCCATGTGGAGTCTCTTCCTAATATAAAGGAGGTGGAGGGGATGATGCATCACAAGGGAGGAGGAGGAGGGGTAAGAAGACTGCCACAACAGTACAACTCGACAACAACCACGTCCAGGGATGGACTTTATGGGACAAAAATTAATCGAAACCCTTCTCTCTTCCTCCACATCCCCTCCATGAAACAGAATGGGACGAGTCGGAGTTACCTACATCAACGACCATCCGAGTCCAAGGACAATCAGATGATGATGATGATGAGAGAAAAATTCCCTGCGGGTAGTAGTAGTGAGATGGACAACACCAGTGGGGACAACAGTGATAGTCTTGACCTGGTACCATCCATCAAAACATCCACAGTCAGAGGGACATCCTTGATGATGACCACCAAGAAAAATAATCAGAATAATATGAGTGGGGATGAGGACTCTGTGTCCTGGAGACCAACCAGTCGGTCAAATGACGGAGTCGGTCTGGATCAACAGACGAAGAATCCAGTCGATTTCAGAAATAATATGATGGCTGGGTTTCTCAAGTAAACTTAAATGAAATCTTCATATATTATGTACCATGGGAAGAATGAGCACTTCTAAATGAGGAAATGTTTAATTAATTACAGGAGAGAAGTTTGGACAATTCCATTACTAGCCATCGCCTCTCTCAATATTTTCCTCATCAGTTTGTTTGAAATTTATGTTCTGTGCAAGGCACGAGGACCCAGTCGACGACACTTATTCCTTGGACAAATGCTTCTATTTGCGTTATTTATGGTACAAACCAAAATTTTGGATTGTTCAACAAAAAAATAAGCTGGGCCATTTGTAACTGGAAATAATTAAAATTTGCAGTGTTCGACGTTGGCGAGTATTTTCGCCATTTGTCCATCCGCCGTGGGATGTTTCTTGGGTCGTTTAGGCCTAGGTACGAAATAATTTTTTTCTAACTAATTAATTGAATTGAATATAGTAAAATAATGTTCAAAATTTTATAGGGATTGCCTACACCCTCATTTTCTCTGTTCTAATGGTCAAATGTGTCTTTCTCCTGAGTTTGGACAGTGGAGTTTACCTACCTGCATCCTACCAAGGTAATAACAGTGTTAAAATTTACCGTAGTTAAAATTAATTTTAGATTACTCTCTTTTCTAAACTCTTATTTCATAATTGATTCCTTTACTCTTGAAGCTTGCCTTCTTTTATTCTCCGTCCTTGTTCAAATTGCAATTGATGTGCAGTGGGTTGTCGTCTTCCCTCCAAACTTACAGGTAAGATTAATTTAATTAATTATCTTGAGGTGAGACTTAAAATTCATTAACGACTTTATGAGTTGAACATGTCCATTGACTTTTTTCGCTGTAAAACAACTGTTAATAAACTGTTCGTCTACAATGCATTATAGACACGAGTTAAAGACTACACAGGACAAAGCCTTAAGATTTATATCTTTGTCTTATTAACGTAGAGCGGAAAAGCTATAAAAAAAAATATCCTCTTCTCTTGTTATAATAATAAAAATGGACTCGACGAAACGTTATGCTCCCCAGCTCTCTATATTCAGACCTTTTTTCGTATGGCACACAGGTGAATCAAGCTGGTGGTCCATTGTGGAGTCAATGTGGGACAAATTACTCTCAAGTAAGTCATCTCTTTAGTTAAATTTTCATTGTGGTTAAAAACTATTTTACCAAGTTGTCCGTAATTTCTTTTTCAGCTTCTCCTCACCCTCTCATACAACGTATTTTTGATCATCGTCGTGGGTATATTGGCCTTTAAGACGCGGGGAATAAGAGAAAATTATCGTGAGAGTACATACATTGGCATTTCTATCCTGGTGACCATTCCCATTTGGATGTCATGGACCATAGCGGGCTGGATTCTTCAGGTAAATATTCTACGCTATTAACACAGCACACAAGTTACAATTAAGGTTGAGATTCGAGGGTGGAGAAAATGATGATTATCATTTTCCTAACACGTTTTTTTTGTGACTACTTAGGGGAGGGAACAAGATGCTTGTGTAGCATTTGGTCTTTTATCTCAAAGCCTGGCCACCTTCTTAATTATGTTCATGCCGAAGGTAATCATTCATTTTTCATTACCTCCACTCTCTCTCTCTCTCTCTCTCTCTCTCTCTTTAATTTTATGGCTCCTGATTGACCCCGTGGTGAATTCTATTTTTAAAAAATGTAAATCAGAACTTGTTAATATTGCAATGACTCAATAGTCTATTGTTGGAAATTTGAAGGGTCGACAGTTAGCAGCCATGGGGAAAGAGGGGATGTATCTGGAGGATCAAGACGCAGGTTGTTTGACAGTTTTCTTTTTTTAAATAAATAAATTTGAATGATATAACATACTTAAATTGTCCCATTTCTCAATCATATTATTTCATAGATTGTTGTTCTGGGTATTCTCCATCCTTCTTCCATTTCAAACCAAGTAAAAGCTACAAAACAGCACTCATTGGAGGTATGGACTCATTTAAATTACTTTACTAGTTAATCATGCCCATATGCCCATTCATTGTTGTTGGAATGATTTTTATTGACTGTGTCGTCACAATTGTATGCCTGTACACTTCCACTGTGTAGAATTATGTACTTTATGTTGCCTTATTGTGAGCTCTCCATATTTGAATACTTAATTTTTTTACGACCATCTCTCTGAACAAAACATAAAAATGAATTCCATTAGTTACTTAAGTAGTATAACTACAAAACCTGGATGCTATTGTGAATGGAAGGACCTATAAAATATTTTTATAATTCCAATGAACCTTCCTTAATAGGATAGACATACGAAAGTTCAATGAGTTGTAAGAAGGTCCAAAGTTATGAATAGAACACCTTGACTAGATGATACCCACAGAGATCATTAACGTTGGTCTTCACAGAGAACTGCTGTCTACTCTGAATTGCACATTAGTTTTTTTATTCCTCACGGCATTCCTATAGGATGAAGAAGGGATGATTCATTTCCCTTCTAATTATGATGTAAATAAATATCTAAATACTTGTGTTATAAATACATTTGGGCTATAAAATAGATATAAAAGTTGTTTGCTAAATAATGTAGGAAAAATTAATATTAGACTGCTTAAAAGATTACTTAAAATGTAAATATAGACTTGTAAGTACATATCTATACTCAAGAATTCTACGTGTACCTATAGTGTAAAATTGATATCTATTGTATGTACTTTGCGTGGGTATTTACGAGGAGATTCACGGGGGGTGTTCTTCTTATCTGACGAGAGTGTGACCACCTGTTTTGAATGTGGAGATCGGGAATCGATAGTCACCTACAAAGTTACATAACTATTTAAACTATTGAATAGAGGTTAAGAGCAAAAAGCAGTAACATTAAATTCCAGTAATAGAATCATTCGAAAGTCGTATTATAATACAAATTATAGAAAAATCAGTAAAAAGACTACCTAAATATTTTGGGGTGACATTTGAAGCCTTCAAGTTGAAGGGATACTCCCTTGAGAGAACTAGGATTCTACATCATTGGCTGAGTAAATAAATGAGAATTCATGTGCAAGTCTTGTATAAGTTATACACACACGGCATGCGAAGAAATACGACCAATACTGTTTCTCCCCTTGAGATTTATTCACAGTGTATGTCGAAAGGAGTTATAATTGAAAGTATGTAAAGTGCTTATTCATCAATACTACAAAAATATCTCTTAATATCTTTAGATGCATTGTCCAACGGACACTTTTATCGTTTTTGCAACGACTATGCACAGTTTTACTATCCTCCTCCTCCTAAACAAGCAGGTAATCATCATTAAAAACAAATACAAAATAATAAAGTTCCCAGTCCATCTTTCCTTCTTTCCTCGAATGGAATGCCTATTTAATTTAATATGGGGCAAGAGAAGAACAAAAAAATGCAACTGGTGAAGGAGTTTCTATAAATAATAATTGACAAATATTGCAAATTTCATTGGCCATCCTTCTTGCCATACTCTGTCTCAATAACATGTCAACATATTTTAATATTTTAAGTACTTTAAAAAATATGACTGCACAGCAGTGGGCTTTGACTCGATCCACTCGGACAGAATCTAAAATTTTTACAAGTAAATTACACGATGACTATCTACTTTTATACTCTTGTCATTTTAATTGAGAACTTTTAAAAATAATTTTGGGGAAAAAAGGACACTTGCGGTGGGCACCTTGTTGTCTGATAAAAACTTTCTCCGATCCAGACATTCCCACTAGCAGCTACGCTGCTTCTTACAACTTTCTCAAACGTCTCTCTTCATTAGTATCCTCACTTTCTCTGTTGCAATACAGGTAGATATTATTGAAACTCTGTTGAAAGGGACATTCATTGTTGCCAGTGAAGACCAGAAAGTTTTGGAAACAACTGACTTTTCAGTATACCAACAAGTCAATGAAAATCACAACTTTATAGTCATCTCCAACAAGTCGTAAATACAATTTTGGGAAAATCGACTGATAAATAAAAACAAACAATCGAACACAAGAAAAAGGACAAAAAAGACACTTTAGGACTACAGACCGACTCATTTGTACTTAATTGCCACTCAAAGTAGAAAATAATAATGATTTCTTAATTAAGCTGTAGTACTAAGAATCTATTTAGTTTGCGTAAATTGCTGATTTTCTCTCTTATTCTTTTGCCAATTGTCTATTCTCTCTGTATTTAAAATTTTGATCTATCAACTGTAGTCAAAAGAAAACTGCCATTGGCTTTGTTAACCTGCTGCTAAGCTTTTTTCAGTATGGAGTAGACATGACGGGGATCCATTCCATTGTCAAATGTGAAAGAGATGTACAGTATGATTATTTATTTACTCCAATTGTTCAAAATTGCCAAATAAATTCCTTTTGAGGTCCTTTGGCAATGTGGATTTGTCACCGTGGCCTTAATTTTGGTTAAATTTAATTTGAGTGCATTTAATGTGTGTGAACCCACATGAGTAAACTCACACACGCACTCCCTTTTTGAAGAGACATGATTAGAAAAAGTTACGTTCCTATTTAAGTGGAGAGTCAAAAGGAAAACTTCTCCTTGTGTGTTAAAAAATAAAGAAAGAATTTAGAGGAGGACAGATGGTTTAACAACAATGCCGAAAAAAAGGAAAACCCTGTAGAATAGTAATGGGGTCAGTTATTGGGATGAAGAGGAGAGCAGTCAGATGAGTTGGGAAAATTTCGAGACCATGACGTTTCTTTCATTCACCTGTATTGATTTAAAATCAAAGTTATACTTGCCATGTGTATTTGTGTATGTACTTTGAGAAGATACTCTTTATTTTGATCTCATTAACGCTTCATCACAGTCAACCTGGCATGCTTGTCAACAATCAGAAAGTGTTTTTGGTGTAGTATTTGTTTGTTTTTTTTCTATTCTAACATTTTGTGGTAAAGACAATTTGAGACTATTTCTCTCTCTTCTGCTCTGCTATACTTTTGCTCATCCCTGCTGCTGCTTAAGCAACTAATGTGCGTATGTAGTAGGAACTTATTTTGTGGTACATAGGCTGTCATTTAGGGAAGCTACACAAAAAACTTGAGTCTCATTTTCCTTGTTTTGGTTCCCCTTGAATTCTCTATATAAATACATGTATGCCAATTTAACAGTTTAAAATTTAAATCAAATAAGGAAATCCAAATAGCCTAGCTGCATCACTTACTATATGCAGTAGATCTTTGTTGAATTTTTTGTGGTCAAAACATGTCTTACTGTAGTGTAATACAGCTTTTGGGTAAATAAAGTTGCGGTCAATTAACAGCTTGTGCTGTCCATGTTTATTATTTTGGGGTAATTCGTTCAGAAAGTTTAGCATTCATCTTAACTATCAACTGAATTATGTTTTTTGTTTATTTCTTCCAAGATGGAAACGTCTACACTACTTTGGAGCCAACAATCTCTACAAGTAAAAATAACTTGGAAAAATAATGATTAATTAATTTATCTATTAAATGAATGAAGTGTTGAGTCTAACCAATTACAATCCTATTTTTTTTTGTTACAGTCAACCCAAATGTTTTCTTTCATCGGTCAGACCCAATTTTCCACCCTGGTATGATATACTGAGAACTACGTACGTCAAGAAACAACTTTTTCACAAAATCTATCAATTGAATGGCAGTGAACGACCTGAGTGACTTTTTTGTTATAACTGATCCCTGCAAATTTAATTTTTAGCATGAAGATTTTTGTACTTTTATATACTAAAGTAAGTTTTGAACAACTTCAATTTATTTCAAGACTTTTTGTTTTGCTGTTATGATTTTACACTTGTTGAGATTGTTTATATTTTGCGAATAAAGAAACGAAAAAAAATTGAAGCAAAAATGGAACTGGAATGGGTTTGAGTATATTTTCTTTAGTCACACAGTAATTGTAATTGTTTTAATTTTATTCCGTTCTGGATACGATGTTGATATTCATGCATCTTGATTTTTACATAGAATAAAAATAGATGGGATATCAAAAAAAATGTCTACTCACAACTGTATGAACATTTTGAATTTTTCATACATTATTTTGTTTTCTATAAAATACAAGACCAATTCTTCTCACTCACAAAAGAATTGCACTGAAGAATTCTCATAGTCTTTGTTCATCAAAATTGTAAATGTCTTGTGTGAATTTTCGCATTGGGATCCGACTAACTGACTCGTAATATAGTTGAAAAAAAATGTCTTTGAAAAGTTACAAAATATTAACCACCATCAAATATTCACCTGGAATACAGATCAGCACGTGCCCTTGTTAATTGCTATGTACGCTTCCATATTCTTAAGAATCTTAATGGATTAATACAAATAGTTTTGGGACGATTACAAATCAAACGCGGCATTTTAAAAATAATGAGCAAACAAAGTGCTCTTATTATAACCGAATAATATAAATATTTTATGTTTGTTTTATATATTATAGTTACGTAACGACTATGACTTAATATTGGAAATTAACTTCAGTCAGGTGAATGAGGAGGTTGCGTCGAAAAATAAGGTGCCGAATCGTGATCTGAAAAAAATAACAATTTTATTATTTTTTGACAAAATTGTGGCAACTACGTAGTAATTTTTGTAAAGATATGGAAACAAACCTAAAACTGTGTGACAAAATTCGCAGACAGGATAGTCTAAAAAAAGCAAGTTTCGAAAAAAACATTATTATCAATATTCAGATCCATTGGATGATAAGAAAATACAACACAGGTAAGAAATAAGAATATAATACGCACCTCGAGATCCTCTGGTTACTTTGTTGCGTAAGCATTCGGTACAAAAAATTCTGCCACAATGTGAACAGTTTTGCTGCGAAATGCACAAAAAATAGATTAGCCTAACCTGAGTAGGTAATATATAACGGGCATAGAATCAATATGGTTATGATGGCAATACCTTCTCTTTATTATCATTAAAGGGTTTTTTACAACTACCAGCATTGCAATTTGTAATATCATCAGGATGTTGCCACCGAACTTCTGTTTCTGCTTGCCGGACTCGTTCCAATTCAATTTGTAATGATTTTGACAATGCGATTAGATCTATAATTTAAAACATGTCAATCAGCACTCAGGATATGCCTACTTACTATTAATTGCAGTAATAAATAAATAAAAGTACCCTTTTGAAGTTCTTCACTATTTGATAGTTCCTTTCTTAGAGTACAAATTTTATCACCCATTTGACTGGCTTCCTTCTTCAGGTGTTCCTACACACACAGTTGAGAATTAAATAAGAGAATTTATCCAAACTATGAACCACCTTTGATTTATTCTAAAAGTTTTATATACGTACCCTCTCTTTGAGAACATCAGATAATTGATCTTCCTTCGTCAACGCAGACGAAGTTTGTGCTTTAAAGTCTGCAAGTAATTTGTCTTTACTCCGTATTTCTTCGTCACGAGCTCTCAACAGATCTCTACAATAATATTAAAATAATTATGTTACGTTATATATTTTGCAGACAAATACCTATTCAAATTTTTTAATACAATACAATTGATTGTTTACTTTAAAAATTTGATGTCATTATTGAGACTTTCTTCTATAACTTTCTTCTCTTGTTCCTCCGTACAAAATCTAGCTTTGAAAAATTTCAGTTCTGATTCTATTTCTTCCTTCCCGACTTTAACGCTAATAAGTTCGTCCTTCGTTCGTAAAATCAATTCATGTAGTTCCTAGTAAGATTAAAAATGAATTACAGTGTCAACTCACACAAAAGAGACTCGACAATTTCAATAATTTACTACTAACCATAACTTCCGTGGGCAGTGATATATCTTCTCGCGAAAGTTCTTCTGAATGAGCTACATGCTTCCCTCGAAGATTGTCATTTTCAAACTGCAAACTAAAATAAAGATATTTATAAGATTTTAGTAAATATGTAAAAAAATTTTTATATGTATGAAGAATCATTACAAGTAGTCTGCAACATACCATTCTAACCTGTGTTGTATCTTATCTCTCTCTGGAATCAATTTTTTAACTTGTTTTTCCATATCGTGCAAAGATTGTTGACAGGATGTGTTTAATTCTAATAAAACAACTTCATAGGTCCCAACTTGTTCTTCTAAGGAAGCTAATTTAGTCTTGAAAGAAAAATTAATATACATATGGGTTATATAAAGAAACATATTTTTGAATGCAATTGAATGCAACTAAATACATAAATATTATTGATTAAATTTGAATACTTGTAAATCTTGTGAAATTCTACACCATTCTTCTTCCATTTCATTTCGAAGCTTGGCTGCTTTCTGTAGATCCGTACGCAATTTTTCAATAGTTATTTGGTGCTTTTCACACTCTTCACAAGAATGTGTTACAGTAACCTCGGTACTTGTACTGGTAGAAGAATCTACGACCTGAAACAATAAGAAAAATTGGATCAATTGTGTTTACTTTAGAAAATTATTCTGGGAATAAAATTGTATCCTTTTTGTATAATTTTTATAACAAGTTGTTATTAACAACTCACGGGAAGTTGATTAGAGTCGTTTGGAGACATAACTGGAGACATAATTAAATCAGTACTTTTCATTTGTTCATTCATTTGTTGTAGTTGCTGTCTAGTCATGACTGCTTTCATTCTATGAATAGTTGATTGGTATGCATCTTGTGTCTGAACAAATTGTTCGTTTGCTTTTTTCCACGTCTCTTTTAAATCTTCATGACTTTTCTTTTCTTCTTCATGACTAACAATGAAGAAATAATATTACGAGTCGTTTTTAAATTACGTAATAAATCATAATAGTTTTTAAAAACGGATGAAAGTACCTCTGCCGAAGTTCCCTGAGTTGAGCCTTAACTTTTTCCAATTCTTCCTGAATTAATGTTTTTTGTGTATTCACAAGGGCAACATACATTTCCAAGTCAGCACGGGAAGACTTTTCTGCTTCTAGACTTCGAGTTTGTCGTAACTACAAGTACACATTATGTCATTATATGTCACATATGTCAGCATACTATGGCAGTCATAGTATACTTCATGATATTCATAAAAAGATAATTATTTAGTCATAAAATTTACCCTTTCGTCCAGCTGGGTTAAAACACCTTGACCATTTTGACCACCTTGACCCAGCAAAACTGTCAGAGCATCATTTCCTGTGATAAAAAATTATTTACAATTATTATCATTCATTTATACATTTTTGAAACACAAAAAATGACCATGACCATCAATTGATTTTTTTCACCTTTGACTAATGAAGCTTGGGCATTTTGAAGGGCAGCTAATTGATCGTCCGAATGTCGAACCTTATCTTTCAACGCAGAACGTTCTTCCTCCAGTTGAACTACCAAGGAACGAAGAACTTCTGCATCTTCTTGAGCCTAAAAAGAATGAGAGAGATTTGTCAAAACATGCATGCATATATTACGCAATGAAAAATTAAACACGACTTACATATTTATTAGCCGTAACAACTTTAGACTTGTTTCCCTCTTCAATATCGTGAAGACTATCGTTGCTTGTGGACATTGTCGAATTAATTTTTCTATAATTAATTAATTTAAAGCAATTTAAAAATAGGAGCGTGAAATGGAAAGGTATTACGAAATATTTTGATTACAAATTACCTAGCCAAAGATTTGGTCATTGCAGAGAAGACAGCACCAGGACTCACCTCCGCTCCTGCACTTGACACTGATTGTGGACCTAAAAAGGTCACGTTTCAAATTTAAAAGGTTGAAGTAATGTCCTTATTGTTGATCAAATGGGCAAAAGACTATCTTATGACAGCTTACCTCTATCACTTTCCAATTTATTATTGACCATTCGCAGTCGTTGAATTTCCATCTCTCTATCTTTTAGCCTCCCTGTATTACATACATACAATATTGTATTAATTCTTAAAAGTAATTCTAGTCTAACAAGGGAAACCACACACATTCAATGATAACGAAAAAATGACTACAAGTTGACAAAATCCAATCTTACCTTCATAAAGTTTATGGAGTGCTGCAATTTCATGTTGTCCTCTCTGCTTCACATCTTCAATCTCATTGTCTTTTGTGAATTCTGTAATCGTCACTTGACTGAAAATAAAAATAGATTTTTTAAACCGACATTTTCGTAACAAACACAAAATAAAATCTTGTTCTCCACGTACCTTTTAACATCGTTCAGTTCTTCTTGTAATAGTTTCACCTGAGCTTCGATATTTTCCCTCTTGTTCCTTTCTATCTCCAGCTCCTCTATTGTGAGCAGTAATAGGCATTACTTTAATATCTTTGTGCAATTAAAAACTGACACGTTAATTTGTAAAGTGACTACATGTACATGTAGCATTATAACGAATATTATAAATTGATGCACATTGGCAGTTTGATCTTTACATAGATTTACAGTTGAAAGACTAACCAATGCAATAATCAGCGTTAAACAAGCATAACCAATGTAATAATCTAAAGACACCAAATCACATACTACTGCTACTATGCTTGTGTAATAAGCATGAAGATTCTACTATTAGTGCACAGTGTCAACTGTATGACAAAAAAATAGTATATTTGACAGTGATTGGAAATGTAAGAAATTTGAATACCCGAAAGAATTAAGTGAAATCATTTCATAAAATAGTCTCGGTTAAAAAACAGCAAAGAAATTTGGAAAAAAACTCAGAATTTTCATTCTCAAGTAAGAAAACATTTTTCATAATCTTTAACTTTTTTCCTATACAATACGGACATACACATAATTAATGTAATTCCTGGGCGGTGCATACCTTCTTTTTGCATGAAAAGCTTTTTAAAGGTCGCTCTTTGAATTGCAAATTGGTGCTGTAAGACAAAAAACACAATTATTTTAGTGCCCACAATTATCTTAAAAGTATGTACCATAACGTTTCCATCCTGCTGAAGACTGTATCATGAAAACAGAGATCATACGCCATATTAATACTTTAAAGAAATGTTTCACATGTTAACTGTATTAATAATTGTTAACCTTTTCTTGGTACATCAATCATAAGCAAAAAAAATTTACTCAAAATATGTACTTTGTAAAGAATCACCAAGTAAATATCAAACCTTAATAACGTACTTGTTTCTCATTTCGAAAGTAAAACCATTTGTGTATCTTAATATTTCCATCACCGAGTTATCACCGAGTATAGTTGTAAGTAGATTACCATTATATTAAAAGTTACGTACATTTTCTGACGATTCTTGTGAAGTGACTTCACTGACTTCTGAGGTTGTTCCACTGAAATCGGCATTAAGTTCTGAGATAGTCTTTTCAAGAGTCAACTCTTTTTGATTAGGATTATTTGCTTGCTCTTCTCCATCCCCTGAAACAGTCATAATAATAATAATTTGTAATTCAATTTCAACTGACATTACGTAAAAAACTTGCGGATGGACGGAAATGTTAAAAATTTTCACTTTTATTGTTACCTGCTGACATTATCGTTACAGGAGAATTTGATGTCTCGTCAGGATGAAGAGTTGACAGCTTGTCGTCGGAACTTTTCGCTTCTTCCATAATTAGCCTGTCAATTGATCAAAAATAAATCATCTTAATTAAGATGTGATTCACCAACTTTTTCCTCTTAAAAATATTTTTCAGATTAATTTGAAATGTGTAGCCCGGGAATCTGTTAAAATCCATACGATTCGTGTGATGATGATGTAAACACAAAATTCCGATATTGTCCGGTGTATCAGATCAATGCATATAAATATTTAATAATAACACGTCTTGTGTTTGCTGTCATTTGTTGAATTGTGTTACACCTACTTCAAATGAGTTGTGTGAAGTAGTTTGAACTAGCTTTATGAGGAGGATTCAGCTGTTGTAAAATTCAGACTTTTTTCTAAGAGTGAAGGTGAGAAACACTTTGGCAATTACTTATTTGGAACAATTTTTAGTAAATACATATTATATAAACAATACATAAATATACTAAATTTCAGGAACTGGAAGATTACCAGGAAACATGATCAAGTATATTCTTGTCTGTGGTCTTGTTGGTTTAATATTACGATGGGAAGTGGCTTTATTTCCTTATTCTGGACAAGGGATTCCCCCAAAATTTGGTGACTACGAAGCACAACGACACTGGATGGAAGTAACACTGAATTTACCTTTGAGGTACTTATAATAATTACAAAGAAGTTTCCTATATTAATTTTGTATGTATAATTATAAGCTTTTAAAAATATTATTTGAATACAATTTTAGAGAGTGGTATGTACACACAATACGGAATAATCTTGACTATTGGGGATTAGATTATCCACCCCTGACTGCCTATCATAGTTTTGCAATTGGAAAAATGTTTACTTGGTTCCTTCCGGAATCTGTTGAGCTACACACTAGTCGGGGTTATGTGAGTGAACAACATTAACAAAACAACAAAAAGTGTTCCTAACCATTGGTTAGTAACCAAATTACTTAAATGTGCTAATAACTTTTTCTTTTCTTACATGTGCTACATAGGAGAGTCCTACACACAAATTTTTAATGAGAGCCAGTGTGATGCTTAGTGACCTGTTGCTACCTGCACTCTTAATTTTTCATTTCATTATCAAACCAAATAAAATACAAAGTCCTTCATTGACAACAGGTAGGTTTATTACATACACACAAATTTGTTCAACATACTATTATGTAGCAATAGTCTAATTTTCCATTATTGTTTACTAATTTCAGTTTTACTGACTGTCTCTGCTCCACCCCTCATTCTAATTGACTATGGTCATTTTCAGTACAATTGTGTGTCCCTGGGACTGACAGTTTGGGCCATAATAGCTCTCTTCAAAGAAAAAATAACAGTGTCTGCAATTCTGTTCACCTTCGCTGTGAATCATAAACAAATGTCACTATATCATGCAGTTCCATTTTTTTGCTACATGTTGTCTACTGTCATTATCAAAAGAGGAGATTTTTTTACGGGTTTCCGTGTTGGGACAACAATTGTGTCGACCCTTGGACTCATGTGGCTCCCTTTTGGAGATCGATGTTCCAACGTCATCAATCGGATATTCCCACTGAAACGAGGTGTCTTTGAAGATAAAGTTGGTACCTTTTGGTATGTACTGGATCGTATAATGCCAGTCAAAGGAGTTGTCCCTGACACTACGTTAGCTCGGACGTGTGCCATCATTTCACTGTCTGTGCTCATACCATCAGCTATTCAACTATTGACCAAAGTGTCTTCTTCGGTAAGATACCCCTTATTAATTAGTATTTAATTCTAATTCTTTATCATACTGTTGACTATAATGAATGTTTGTCTTTCTTTTGTAGAAAACATCAAGGGAACATTTACAAAGATTATTCTTATTGAGCATGTTCAACATATCTCTCATTTTCTTTTTGTTTTCGTACCACGTCCATGAAAAGTCTATCATGTTGGCAGTTTTGCCAGCAGTACTTCTCCTCCAGTGGTATCCATTTGAAATGACTTGGTTCATATTGGCATCATCTCTGTCCTTATTTCCTCTCCTTTATCAAGAAGGATCTCACATGGCACTAGTGTCCACCATTGTGATATTTACGTTGACAGCTCTTCAAGGTGGAATCTTTAAGAATCTCAAATTAAACGTACAAGGGTAAGTCAGGATATATATATTTGTAAAATATTTATGCATGCAGGTAAAATGTTAATCGTGAATCATGTTACAAAATATAAAGGAGTATTTACCTTTTTCCAGCCTTTCATTTGCTGCCTCAATTGGGGGGTTCACCTGTCTCATACTGGGATTAACCTTTATTCCTCCGCCACAAAGACTACCACACTTGTTTCAAGCTGGAATTGCCGTTTATTCTTTCATTCATAATGCTGTGTTTTTAATTTATTTTCATTTAAGATAAGTTACACATGTTTATACATTCCATGAATCCTTTTCTTTTGATGTGATATATATATTGTAATGTTACATAGCATGTACTATTTAATACACTGCCTACAAAGTTTTTTAAATGTCCTAGTCATATATGTAAGCATATGGATGTAACATGTGGATAATTGGATTAAGTCTAATCGGATTATAAATTTTATGGCATATTCTATGGAACTCGTGTACTATGTAAAGGAAAAGCAGTCTATTTATAATAAAGGTTTATGTGGAAAGATGAGTTTTATCTAAAAGAAGAGAAAAAAATGATTCATTGAAAAAGCACTGAAGAGACTGGGACACCAGTTGCTTCTGCAGTGCAGAATCTGCACTCAAATGCAGACTGCATTATATGTATGATAGTTGAGGAACAGTCGTGGAATTCAACTCTGTGTAGACCTCTTTTGTCAGAATTCGCACTATGGCTGCTTTTGTGTGAGCACATGTTACATGGAAAAATCATCCGGCTATTCTCCATACTGTAAGATTTGGAACGCAGTTAACTCTGTAAACTCATTGTTTAATTGTCCTCAAAGTCGTGGAATAACTCGCGTAAGTATTGGGCTTTCATTGTTCTCTTTAATCCTTTTTCACTCCACTTTCAATGTTAAATACTTTCACTTGTTTCTGAGAATGAAAACCTTCGGTCTCCCACAAAACACATTCCTCTTTAACTAACTTTCCACATGTTTTTTGTTTATTTTTGATTGAGGCAGCTGAAGATGGATTCCATCTCACTCACTGACCCCATCATTTACGAGTTTGAGATGCCTCAAATTATAGTGGGTCGTCTCATCGGTCGTTTTGGGAATTTTGTCAACAAAGTCAAACAACAGACTTCCGGTAAGTTTTATTATATAATTCTTACAATGTCAACAAAAAAACCTTAGCTGTTTACATTCCATGATAACCATCTTTACCTTAAATCAATACAATTTTCTTCTTCATAACAGCAAATATCATAGTCAAAGTTCATCCCAGCAGCTCGACAATGAAAATTTGCGCAATTGAAGGTACATACATATTATCAACAATGCTCTTGACCATACGTTGCCTACTTTACCATAGTTTTACACAAATTCCTCCCTTGTTTTTCTCGTCAATCTGTTTTTGTTCTTCATCGTCACAAATACATATTACAATGAATAATAAAATTCATTAATGTTTGCAATTGAGTAAAAAAATTTAATTACATACATAATATATTTGTGTGTGTGTCGTAGGTTCTGCAACATCCATTGAGGATGCTCTAGCAATGATTCGTGATCGATTTCCATCAAATTTGTTTCCATATTTAAGTTTGGAAATGGTAAATGGTAAGGAGACTCTTGTTTTCATTTTCAGTGTAATTTAAAATTCATCCACTTGCATAATATGTTAATTTTGTTTTCCCCCTTTGTTACAGGCAACAATCAGCTCCCAGCTACTGCTTCAGTTTCGTATTTGCCTTCAAATAACAAAGTAAGTTGTTACACATGAACATGTTATCATTACATACAAATAAATGTACTTGGCATGTATGTAATATATTGCTTACTTGGCTTTTTTTGTTTGACCAATTTTAGCTCAGTTTGGTTGAAGGGGTTATCAATGATATCAGCGTCACAAATGTAGTGACACTAGACCACATTGTAAGTTAAAACTTGTTACTAGTTTAACTATGGTCTCGTCGCTTTATTTTTCTGATGATTTTGATTTATTTTATCCAATTCAGTTTGTTCAGCAACCAACACATCCTACATTCACTGCTTTATCTCGAATGCATAAACATCTCAGGTAAGCATTTTTGAATGTATGGGGAAAAGAAAATTTCCTTCTATTGAACTCTGACCAGGTTCAACTGAGTTTATAATATGTAACTAACCATTTTCTCTTTTTTTAGCACTGTTTACGAACAGGATGGAGTTCCTCAGCTTGTGAGGCCATTTAATCGTAAGTCTGCTCATAATCAATTTCGAATATTCCACACAACCACGCATACTAAAAGCATACTTATGTGTTTTTATTATCATCTTCATTCTCAGCTGGCGTGGTTTGTGTGACACGAATTCGAAAAGATGAGTGGGTTCGGGCTGAAGTTGTTGCTCTACAAGAAGAGAAAGACGAAGTGACTGCAAGACTTATTGATGTGGGGGGATACGTTCAAGTCCCCATTGAAGATTTGAGACAAATTCGAGGTATTTTACCATTTTTACAACTTGTAAAAATTATCCTGTCTCAAATTTTGTAATGCCTTTTTTTCTCTCTCTCTTCCCCACAGTGGATTTTGTTTCTATTCCCTTTCAAGCCACTGAGTGCAGACTCGCCAATCTGATTCCAGCGGATGAGACCGTTGGTTGGACTGAAGAGGCCCTGACTTTTTTCAAACTCTTGACACAAGGGCAAATTCTACAAGCATAGTGAGTCGAACACTGATACTCTCTGCTGTTAATTTAATTAAAGTTTGTTTTGTACAAGTTGTACTTTAGTGAAGAGCTAAGCTGGATAATGATAGTACATGTAATGGATTACTTTGACCTACTTTTTATTGTTTGCACAATATTTGTAATCTCTTTTCTTTTTGTGTTTATTTGTGTCTGAACAGTGTCGTAGGATATTCACCTGGTGAGTTTGTTTACTTATTTACTTATTTTGTTTGATTAGCATTGGGGTGACAAGAGACGAGTTGAATGTGGATGATCAAAGTCATAAGCATGTAATAAAATTTTGACTTTTGTTTTCCAGGTGACAGTACCACACTAATACATTTGTATAGGCCTAACGCAGATCATGTAAGTCAAATTTAGATAATAATTGAATGCTGTAGTAACATTTATTTGCGTTTGATTGTATCTTCTTTATGTTTGTCTTTTATTTCTTAGACGTTCACGCTCATCAATGAGGAGATGGTGACTAATTCATATGCAAAATGGGTTGAGGAAACTGAGTGCTATTATGTGTCATCTTCTGAGGACAATTATACGGGTAAGTGAAAACTACAAAGGGGAATAAATCTTAACATTTTGAATACAACCTTGAATCTTCATAAGTACATATTCTTTCTGATAAATAGAGAGTGGAGAAGAATTGTGGTCAAGCCACACTCCAGAGCTTGGAATAGAAGGAAATGATTACTCATCCACTGAAGGCAATGATCACTCATCAATTGAAGAGGGAATTGACCAACTATCATTAGAAGGGAATGATGCTCCTGACCACTTGTCGGTAGAAGGTAGTAATTTAGAAGAAGACTCTGCTCACTCGGTTGTTGTCGTTGTTGTGGACTGCTCATCATCAAAATCGCCACTAAAATCTACTGAGCGGAAAGGATTTCCTTCAGTAGACAATAATCACATCTGTGTTGAAGGTATGGAAAGCTTGTCTATTAGATGTACTGATTTTACATCATCCAATGGGGATGGACTGTGTCATTCTGCAAATGAGAGTAATGGTTGACCATGGTTTGCGGAAATGTCACTGATTCTTCGTCCAAATCGTCGTCTTAAATACGCGCGCAGTCGAGACTTTTAAGAAGGTGAGTGGAACAAAGAATGGCTGTACATTATTTACGGAGAGAAAATATTATTACAGTTTGTTATTATTATATATCAAATATTACATATATTATTATGAATACGTTTTTAGTATCGACTATATTTACTTTTAAATACAGTTTCGATCGAATACTACATATATTATAAATATATTGTCATTATTATTACATTTTACTATTATTACACAATATAGAACGATAGAACTATTTCAACATATATAATATGTACTTTTCGATTTTCATGTGACAAAGTATATTTTTTATTCGGGCCAAACTTTATAAAGCCAATGTAATATATAAATATATATTTAAACTAGTTTCAAACGTTCGTGGAGGACGCTCTATAATGCAAGTGTGGGTAATTACTGGGAAAATAGCCTTTTGCGCAAAGTATGTGTACTAGTGATTTCATGATTTTACTGTGTTGCTCTTAAAACGACGGACTCAGTAGTTAGCTACATGTTATTACGGTATATGAGAAATTTTACGAAATTTTACTAAAAAATAATATATTATATCTATATAAAATTATGAAATGGATACTATATATTATATCTAATCATGCTATTTAAAGTATAAATCAGTGAAAAATTATGCAACTTTAAAGAAAACTAACCAACAACTTTAAATATTTTATCCTGTCAATTCAAGATGAGGTTATAGACACCAAGTGTGTATAAGAAGTAAATATTTTAAATTATTTGATGCAGCATAATAAGTATATATATCTCTATGCAAATATATCTATATAAAACATGTATTTATATAATTTATATATGTATAAAGTTCGCCTAGACCCAAAATCATCGTATAGATTTTAGCTGTTAAAATTTTTTTCAGCGTCGACTTGCATTCAAGAAAAATGAATAAAATCGTTATTTATGCTCTGTACAATTGGTCCATTGTTGTTGCCTTGATTTTATTGGACTTTTATATTTTTTGGTAATATTACTGTTCTGATAGCGAAAAGAACGATATGCTAGCATGGATATTTTAAACTGTCAAAATCATGAGAAGAGTGTAAAAAAATCAAAATTCATTATTAAGATTGTCGTTTATTCATATACACTATAATATAGACAATGTTACAATTTTTTGTATTCAATATAACCATGTACCTGTACACGAACATCTCTTTCCTTATATTTCTATTATTCACCATACAACAAAATGTGATTCCGACAAAAAAAAATATCAACTACACCAATTTTTGTAAAGCTATTTTCACATTCGGCATCAATATTTCATACCATGTATTAATATAGAGATGCAACTTGAGGAAATCATTCCTTGTGATTTGAAAAGATTTTCATTCCGGAATGTAAATCTTTTTAAAGAATTTTAGTCGATCCCTCAACGTTGCTCACAATTCCAAAGTGCCCACAATTAGTTCCCTGTAGATTTGGCAATGACTGCATATACTATTATATTTCAAAATTAGCTAAAATACCTTGTGCAAGAAAAGTAGTAAAACATGTAAATCAAAAAAAACCACTTGACAAAACTAAACAATTACATAGTACGTCTTTCAGAATATAAGAAAGGAACAGAATGTACAAAGTGCATAACAGAACAAGATGGGTAGTTGTGCCATAAGAAAAAGGCCGCTTGTTTAACACGATAACGACGATAATATATAAAAGGTACTTTTAGGTACACGTAAATAGTCTTAATTGATCATGTCTTGTATTAACTCTAAAATTAAACTATTCTTGTGCTCTTACTTTTGTTGCAATCATGTAAATGCACAGTCATTTAGCACCCAACTTGTGTGTACTTTTTTCTACTAGGTATTACTTATTTCACTTTTTGAGACGATTCACCGGGTCTGCGGTGACTCGCTCACTTCAAGTATTGGTACAAGTCTATAAAAGGAAAATTGTGGATTTTGTGAGTAATAAGCTTTAGGTTTTATAATACAATATCAAGCATCAAAGATAAATATTAAAAGGAATAATATACGTGTATAAAGAAAGACAAATGTTTTTTTAAATAGTATTTTCTTTTTAAAAACAAGATTAGATTTCTTTGCTTTTTCTTTTTGGAATTGACGCATGTAACGATTTGAGTCTGTTACCCCTTTCTCCTCTTTACTGGCGACTCATCCGATTGCTTACAAGTGTAAACAATTACGGATTAAATTAGAACCAAAAAAATTATTTCTCTTATTAGATTAACGCTTCAAAAATTAAGGCCACGGAATTATATGACCTCTTTAAAGGCTTAAAAAGGTTTTTCTTAACTCCAGACGTCAAGGGCCAATCTGTAATCAAATTAAAATTACACAAGTCAAAAACAGCACATATAGCATTATCCACTCAAACAATACCATCAAACAAAATAAATCACCTCTTCTGACTCTCCATGCGCTTTACGTAATTTGCTGCTTCCGTCTCAGTCATTCCACTTTCTTCTCTAACAATTTTCTCAATCATTGCTCGTACATCACGAGCCATTGCCTTTGCATCTCTGTGAACATAATTTTTCAGATTACTCTTACAAGTTGACAAGCTGTATTTTTCAGAATTTTAGAAAAAATTTATTTGTACCATACCCGCAAACGTATAGATGAGCATTTTCTGTGCCGACTAATCTCCAAACTTCTTGTGCTTTTTGTTGCAACAGATGTTGAACATAGACTTTTTCTCCAGAATCCCTCGAATAGGCCACATACATCTACAAAACGAATAATCAAATTTATAATTCATTTTCTATTCTTCTGTAACAAGTTGTTTGAAAATATGTACGTACCTTCAATGCGCCGCTTTCTTCATATTTGCGTAATTCTTCTTCGTAAATAAAATCTTCAGCCTTCTTACGGCAACCAAAGTAGAGAATAGTTTCACCAACAGGCTTTCCATCTTCCTTAAGGTATGCCCTTTCTTGAATGAATCCTCGGAATGGAGCCAACCCAGTTCCAGGTCCAATCATAATAATTGGAGTTTGTGGACGTGTAGGAAGTCTGAATTGGGATTTACGTACAAAAACTGGACACAGTGGATAATCCATCTTAATACTTTCCGTGTCGTTGTTGATGATTCCGTTTGCGACTGGTTGAGGTTGTCGGAGAGCTAGCCAATTTGTAGCAACTCCTTTGTTCAATCTCCCTGTAGGTGTAGTATACTTGACAAGAGCTGCCGTAATATGAATACTAGATGCGTGAATCTGTTTGAATAAAAACAACCAAATCCATAATTATTATAATAATCCGATCAACAAACTCCACAAATATTGAGAATAGCAATTTGTAAATACCTTTGGAGAAGATGCGATGGAATAGTAACGACACTGAAGACGTGGAATTAATTCACATAAATGATCTAGAGCTGGTTTGCAAGATGGCAAATCTTCTAGAACGTGAACGACTGTAAAATAAAGCATAAAGAGTATTATTTATTTCTTTTCTTTTCATTTGAGTGTGTAACAAGCTGTAGCTATGCAAGTACTTACTGTTTCGATTGTCTGAAATGACCCATTTGTTGTACTTTTCTTTTCCTTCTGGAGTACTACCACCCAATAATTTCAAAAGTTCCTTTTCCTTCTCATCCGTAGTGTACTCTGCAAGTTCTTTGAAGATGTGGGTTCTTGGATTGGAAGTTATATCCAAATAATAAGACAATGCAGTACGGTAGGTACTTGGACATGGAAATGGATGTTTCTTACTAGAATCCTCTGTATAAAAAATTTGAAAGAAACGAAATTAATACGTGTACCTACTGTAAATTGTAGATTGAAACCACTATATGTAAAATAGTTTACCATCAAGATTAACCAAAGAAATGACTTTATCCAAATTCACGTTGAGTATTTCTCCCATGCGAGTTACAAGTGCTTCATCATTTTGAGGATAAATGGCCACGTGGTCACCAGAATCGTATCTCATCTTTGAATTATTAATATCCAATTCAATATGTAGACAGGAACGGTCTCCTCCTTTGTGCAATTCCCGATTAGCAGTCAATTTTGCCATAAATGGATTCTTAGCATCAAATGGTGGTCTTTGGTTAGTGTACGAATGTAGTCTAGAAAACGAAAAGTAAGTTTACACCTACAATGTTATGTTTTGGTCAAGTTTGGTATAGGTTAAAAAGTGAACAAAGACAAATATGTCCCGCCGATACATCAAGCAGATAATAATTATCTGATAATTATTATAAACTGTCCCTTCAGAAGGAACTGTTCTCACCTAGCCACTTCGCCAGAATAAATCTTTTCAGGTACTAAAGAGTCATCATGTTCAACAAGCTTGTATTGTCGAATCGACACATCTGAACCAGATGCCTCGACACCGAATTTTTCACAAACTGCTGGCCAAAATGCCTACGAATTAAAAAAATAGAACAATTAAACTTTGCATTTGAGTAAAATAATAATAATAATAATTTTGTTTGTCTTACATCTTTCCAGGTAATAAAATCTTCTTCAATATTAGCATCATCATCTCCCATCCCAAGACCAAAAACGCGAGTTGCACCCAACTCTTCAAGCTTCTTGTCGACAAATTTTGCCATCTCATTGTAATGCTCATATGTTTTATTTCCGAGTCCAAACACGGCATAATTCAGTCCAGTCAAATCACATTCTCCTTGTTGTAGCCATTCAAAAAATTCTTGTGCATTATCGGTAGGATCTCCTTCCTGCAAATCATTTACACATGTTCGTCACACTAACTTATTTAGGATATTATATACTTATCAGATAAGTCTTATCTGAATTAGTACTAGAGGGAAAATACTAACCCCATAAGTGGCCATACAAAATACAGCTAAACTATTTTCAATATCGCCCATTTGTGTCAATTCCTCTGTAAAGAAAAATACACAATATTATGTAATTTGTAATATTAATTGCCTATGTTTAAAAAAATAATGTTAAAAAAAATAAACTAACGTGGATCACATTCTTCGGGATCTGCTGCCATTCCTTTCATTCCATATCTTACAGCTTCTTTTGCCAATCGTCCAGCGAATTCTTCGGCAGTCCCAGTCTGACTTCCATAAAATACAACTATATTTCTTCCGGATGCTTTCATTTTTGAAATGAAACTATTGTCTGATTGTCTCGCAGAGTAGGATGTCGGTCTATATTATTTATTTTTTTAAAAAAAAGATACATTGATATAATATGTTTTATAAAATTCCACGTGTCACAATGCCTTTTCTTGTAACAAGTAATTATAGTGATTAAAGGTAGACTTACTGTATTGTGTAGGATTGAAATTTATCAGATGGGTCATCTTTATTACTATTTCGAATAAATATCCAATAAACTCCAGCAATAATTAGCCCAACTAATATTATAACATCCAAAAGACCCAAATCCATCCCTAAGAAAACCAAGAAAGCCTCAGCTTGCTCGGTTGACACTGGAATTTCCTCAGCCGACATTTTGAAACTTTAATCACAAACAGATAAAAAAAATATGACGAGGTGTACAAAGTAGAGAAAGGACTTTTTTTCAAAATTTTGTACAATTTCAAGGATTGTGAAGGGAAAGTCGTGGATAACAAAGGCACACAATGAGTAATCGTAAGGGGTAGAAACACGTTTTGTAATTTAATGAATACTTTTTAGATTATCAAAAAGTTAGGCTGTTGGAGATTCAATCAATGAAACTCTTGTTTGAGCGCTAACTTGATTACTAAGCTAACTTGGCATTGGGGCTGTTCAACGTGTACTTTACTCTCACTCTGCACTACAGTGTTTGTTACACAAGAGTTTCATATGTACAAGTAATATTATTATACACTATACAACTTTTTAGCAATACTTACATACTATCTACACATCATATTTAATCATCCTTATACCCCTTTGTAACTATACAAGTGTATAAAGAGCTTCAGGATTGGAAATCAAGGTTGACTCATAGTCAACTGCTGACGAAGATAACATACATCAAGAGAAGAGAACATAACACATTTTTTTCACACACTCACTAACTCTTGGTTTCTTCTCCAAACTATATACAACATTATATGAATGTCCTCGACCTTCCCATGCATATTTATATTCAGATATACTGATGCTCCTTTAATAATCCACGTCAAAAAAGTAGGGGAAAGGATACCCCCGAGACGTAAATACAATAATAATTCTTTGACATGGCTGTTATTCCTACTTACTAGCTACCAGAGTTTTTCAAGTTTAAAATAATTATTGCACGCACTGCTGTATGCACTGAATAAATGTTTGTTATTTAATAACTTGGGTTTCCTTTAAAAAATCCTCAACAAAAAAGTTGAGAACAGTCGTTGGCCCAGAAAGAGCCTCTCTAATAATTATTCATAATTATTAAAAGTGAAGCTTGATGAATTCTACTAGAAAATTTCTTTCTCAGCTGTTGCATGATGACATCAAAACTGAACATTGTCGCTGAATTGTTTTTCAAGGTAATGCACGAGCAACCCACTTGAATACATGCAGAAAAAATGCAGAAAAGCAAGTGGTTGCCTAAATGCAAAGCAAACGACGACGTTTTCAGAGACCAAAAAACCCGAGAGTGGACATCCACATTCCAGTCTCCCCTGATGTCCTTTTAACATTTAAACTAATCATTAATTAGTTTGTCTACAGATTGGGTTGTTCTCTAACTGCCCCATAATTTTTATTTCACCTTCTTTTTGCACGCGTAAATATTTTGACAAAAAATGAGAATGACGGGAGGAGAAAAAATATGTTGGTTGTGACTGGATGTATTTTTACTTTAGGAATTCTTGAGTCTACCTACATATAATATGAGGGGTTTCATAATGATCCACTTGATGTGTACAAGATAATAGGTACACTTTAAATGACTGACCACTGCATTTACGTACATACTAAGTAAGTACACACAAGTATAATAGTGGGAGACATGCAATGTCAGCTCTCCATTCTCGAGTGTAAATACAACCTTCAACTTTTTGATCATTCAGTTGAGAGAATGAATGGAATCAAATACGTACGTACTTAAACACATAGTACATGCAAACTTATATTCTCTCGCTCTTTATTCTTCTTTCCTCGTCGTAGAAATTGAACTTTGAAACTACACTATGAATAATTATTATTCACATGCATCTTGCATGTCCATTGTAAACTTGCCGAGTTATCACATTTAAAAAAAATACAGTGGACAAATCATTTTTATTATCCCTCCTCTTTTCATAATGAATTGAGAGTTTTACATACTTTTACGTAAATCAGCTGCGTATATTTTTTTCATTGGTAGTAGATTTTTCCAACGATTATGTAAAAGGAAGATTATTAACCCCATAGTACTTAAGTGGTAAGCATGATGCAAAATTTTATTCCACGAGTCTCACTGTTTACTTCATGTGAAATGGGAATGCAGGTGTGTGTGCTCTACTTCCTCTGGAAATCCCTTATTAACCTCCGACGATGGTCATTCTGGAGTTTCCTTAATTGTAACCTTTCCCATAACTTTTTTCTTCTCCTAAATACAGCAAATTATATAACCACTCACCACATCCATGGATATACCGTATTATATTTGTCAATCCTGAAATTCCACTCCCTTCATATCTCCTCACCACCTCATCAAAAGTGTTGATTTAATTAATTTAATTGTAGATCAGTGTTCAAGCCATGTTTCAACAACTCTTATCTCTCTTTCTATTTTCGCCGAGTATTTCTCTCCTCAAACTCAAGTTATTTGTTGATAATCATTGTAACCTTTGCACTGGGGCATTATCATCATGTGCTTAAAATGTTTTAATGTGGTTACTCAGTCATGGGGGTGGTGTCACACGACTCCCAATCTCCTGATAAACAATTGAGTTTGTTATTCTTCATCCACGAGCATCATTATGAGGAGCTCTACCTGTCCAACCAATAAAGTAATACATAATCCCTCGTTCCAGTGTCCCTTGACCGATTGAGACGGGTCATCACGGAAAGTGTTAAGCATCTAACCATTGACACCTTCCACTATTTGAAAGGTCAAGGGTGACCCTTGGTGACATTCTTCCTCCCCAATTTTTGCAACCAAATTAAATTATGGTAGCACATTTAGTTTTTTGATTTTTGATTTTCGTGTCGTCATGATGCCATTGGCCATGAACATTTAAATTATAGAATATGGTGTGTTTATGACGCGCAGTGTAATTTCTCCATTTTTTCCATACATGTCCGTTCTGAGTGTCTCAAGGCCTTTGGACAATACCATTACCATACAGACTGTACACAGAGAACCCCCTCCCCTAAAAAATATCGTAATAATTATTGAATATGTCATCAGCATACACGACGGCATTACTTTACTTACGTATGTTGTCTTTAAGGTTCACTGTGTACCCATAATGTTAATATCACCTGACTGACTAATCTAATTACAAAATGAATTTCAGCAGATTTGTCAAAATGATTCATCTTAACAATTCTATTAAGTAACCCACGGAGGAAGAAATTTCCGAGTGTGGAATTGATTCACTGAAAAACACGTATAGCAACGATTCCACGTGGACATCCCTACGAAAGTGTACAGATAATGTACCTAATAAAATAACATTCTAAAAATAAGTAAACACGTCCTTTTTGTTGTTTAGTTGTCAATTTTTCAAAAAGAAAGCATCTCCGTCTGTCAAAAATCTGATGTGAAGAATGATTCATAATTACTGGAGAATATTAACTCCTGACGGGGTTTGGAGAGAAACAAAATGATTACTTATATTATAAATAATGAGTCATGGGTTATGTACGTAAAATCTGACAATGAACGAAAGGGAATCAGTAGTGCCGTCCATGTTCATAATACATTCTGCAAAGAGAAAAAAAGCGATTGCATGTATGTATTTGCAAATTAAATGATCCTTGGACCAATTTAATGGGCGTAGTTAACAGACATGAAGATTATCAATCCTCCCCCACCCGCTATTAAGACGGACATGAACTTGGAGCCTGGACAACACATTGCAAAAATTTTCTGTAGACTCCTTTTCTGCTAATCCACCTAGTTGCTCTATTTAGAGGTGGTCAGGTGCAGCTGTTGGCTTATGCATTCATGCATGCTAGCAATTTTTTGAACATAGTTGCAAAAATGTTAAATTATTGCTACACAAAGGTGTAGATTTCAAAGTCGATTCAGGCGAGAGATACACTAACGTAGGCTTATTTGGAATGAAAATCTCACAGACAGAGATTTGTAGTACAATACACAGCAGTTATTATTAGGATTGGATTTTGTGAAAAATCTTGATACTACAACTTATAAAATCTTCTAATGTTGGACCAAGTAAATGTGATATTCTCCTGTATAGCCTTTGTTATACAGGTGTACAGGTCGGGGAATGTTTCTGTCCGGTCAAAGAAAGGGCACCTTTTAATTCAGGGGGTCAAGGTTCATATGGGTTACTGTGAACATGTGCAGGTAGGCGGGCACCAAGTGGAAGGTCGAAGGGTAACGGAGAAACCCCTCCCCGAAGTTTAAGAAGCCGTCAGAAGAGGCGGGTTTGAAGGAGATGACCGGAATCTGTTTTGGCGAAACCAGGTCGCATACCTGAGAAGTCTCTGGGCCGAAAGCCGATGGAATTACATGAATTTGCCTATTTCAAACAACCAATGGCAGATAGAAACTCGACTGAAAAAAAACATAACTCTGGAAACCCTTTTCTGAGCCTTCTCAACTTCGAGGCGGGTTTTCTCGGTTATCCTCTTACCACTTGGTGCCCGCCTACTATTTAGTCGAGACTCCAAGTAGACACAACGAGGGTCTGTTCGAGACGATGGTTTTTTCTTTGGCAAATCTTTGGGTAAAATGGGCACAAGATTTGACCCTATTAGTGATCTTTATTGTACACTGAAAAATCTGAACGTAGACATAATGAAAAATGCCGATGACGAATGATGTAAAGAGAGAATTGAACTTGAAAAAGTTGATTTCTGTGGTTGATTTTACTTGACAGGTTCTTTAGAAAAATTTTCATTCAATTTATTCTGTATGCAAAAATTTGTTCATTCCAAGAAAATGACGTCGGTTGGACGAAGCCCATATGAAAAAAGTCAAAGGAGGAGGAAATAGTGATCGAGTCGCGTTCTTTCTATTCATGGAAATGCTGACTAGGATACTGATTTATTTTACTCATTCCACCTTTTTAATTCTGGATGACGACTGCTTCTACAAATTATGTTTAATAATATACATATGTGGAATCCACATTGTGGATACATATTACTGTGACAAGTGAATGACTATTTTCGAGTTTTTTCGTGTTTACAGTGTACAAGTGTATGGATGGATTTGTGTCAGTTTGTTTTCCAATGACACTCATTTTACCGTAAGTTAGAATGAATCTTGAGAATCGATCGTTTATGGGGACTGAGTAAAATAAATAAGGGTGGGGAGGAGATTAGATCACTGAAACTAGTTCTGTCTCAAAATTCAATTGAATGTGTCTCTTGTACACGCTCATACAGTATTGGTAAAATATGAAGGTGCTGTTTGGCCTGTCTTTTTCGTTGTAGGTCAAAGACCGTCGGAACAGGCTGAATCCAATCCTCCTCATTGTCATTGTCGTCGTCGTTGTCGTCGCCTTTGATAAAAAGTTTACCGTTTCCCCTCCTCCTTCTTACATTTAGTGTGAGTGTGTATTGTATTGTAATTCCTTTGCATCCCCACTCATTGATATCTAATTGGCAAGTGTACAATAGAACACAATGTGTTCTTTTGACTCAATTGTGTCATCATCATTGTCAAGTAGTAGTGTCATACTTTTATTTTTATCTGTCTCATTTGTATGCTTCAGCTGAGAAGGAAGATGAGTCTTGTGGACTCCTTCTGAATTTTTAAATTAAAAAAATGATACAAAAATGTAGAAAATGTTTTAAATGTTATGGATTATTTTCGTTGTAGACAGACTGACTAGTTATCAACAGACAAAAGGTCAATAAACCGATATGGGCCCCCATATAAGACAGAAGAAGAAGAAGAAGAGGAGGAGAAGAAGAGGAGACGAACAAGTCTGAATTGAACTCATCTTTTGAGGCTAAATCAGTCAAAGGACAGACTGACAATATAATATTGTCAGTTGAACAAAAATGGTCTCAGTCAACAACAACATGAGATTCTTCTTCCTTTTCAACTTTTCCTTCTTCTTCCTTGTAATTCCCCTACAAATTATCCAATTAACATTTGTCTTTGGAAGGAACAACACAAGAGATTAATCTTAAATATTTTATTTTTCACATTCCACCATCTAAATAAAATGTTTTCAATTTGCTTAGGTGAAGGAGATTTCATCGCATGGTTATCTAATCGACCCTCCTGCTCGAAACTCCATGTGGAGACTTGGTAAGGATTTTCATCCATGTAAGAGATTCGTACAATGATTTTACACCTTTTTTTATATTCAGGCTATCCCAATCCAACAAACTTTGATGACAATCAACTTTGGTGCGGTGGACATTGTAAGTCTACATTTTTCGCTTGTATGGTTTAAACTAAAACACAAAAAGGAAGATAAAGTTGAATAATTTTTGAAATCATATTTTTCTCCCTTCCAGCTATTCAATTTGCACAAAATGAGGGGAAATGTGGGATTTGTGGGGATGCATTCAATGTCCAGCCAAGACCACATGAAGCTGGAGGTGAATACGCGAATGGAATCATAACCAGACACTACACTCCTGGACAGGTAAAAATTGTCAATCAGTCAAAGTCAGAGTTAGAGAAACCTTTTTAATCATCCGTTTTTTTAGACGATTAACATTGAAGCTGAGCTCACAACAAATCATAAGGGAACATTTGAGATGAGGATGTGTGTGAATAATGACCCCAAAAAAATGATAACCCAAGACTGCCTGGATTCGTAAATTTTTTAAAAATCAAATTAATTATGTAATCATTACATTTCTCTCTCTCTCCGTTTGTGACATAATTTCATTATTATTAGTCACTTGCTCAAAGTTGTGGATGAAAATGGGAAACTGTCTGACCACTTCCGAATCCCACATTATTCCAAATCCAGTGAAGCTTTTTATTTCAAAGTCAAACTTCCTCCTTACGTCACTTGTACACAGGTCAGTTTTAGTCATATTTAGTCAATTTCTCATTTTGGTTCATTTCCACTTTCCAGTCACGTCCTGTAAACGTTTTTTTTCTGTTGTTGTTGATTTTGTACAGTGCGTCATTCAGTGGAAATATAGAACTGAGAATACATGGGGAACTTGGTAATATGTTTTTTTGCTGTCGCTTCATACTTTTACTGATTAATATTTGTCATTTGTATTAAATATTTACTTTATCTTTAGTCCAAATGGAACTGAAGCAGTCGGATGCGGTAAGTTTGCACAATCCTTTTATTTGGACAAGTCTTTGCTGACAATGACATCAATATATCGAATGTCATTTTATTACAGGTGACCAGGAGACATTCATTAATTGTGCAGATGTGTCGGTCAGTTTTATATATTTTTTAATAATGATTACCATGTTAATTCTACCACCTAACTAATTCGTCGGCTGATTTTTTTTCCGTTTTCACAATAGATTCAATCGAATACTGGAGGACATGGACCTATTCACGGACCCAAAAATCGTGATCATCCTTTTCAAATTTATTATCGTGACCACACAAAGCATGGAAATCCCTTGACACCATTAGTTGTCAAGTTAGTCTAAAATTTTCTTGAATTATTTTAGAAGAAAAAAGATGGTTACTTTTAAATTAAATGGTATATAATGTGATTGCATTTAGATCCCAAGTGTGTGTTGGAACTGGAACATACAAGTCTGTCCCGGGTAACATTTTCATTATATTGAAATGTCTTTTTTAAACTAAAGTTGCAATTTGTTGCATATTAAAATGATGCCATGTTATATCTATAATCAGGAATAGACGAATGGTGCAAAAACAACTGTCTCAAATATCCACCACAATGTAAGTTCGTCTTAGTTGAGAAAATTTAAAGAAGGATATAATAAAAAACTGGAAAATAACATTTCTGTGATTGTTATTCTAGGTCCCGAGGACAAATGCAAATGTCTACGAACCTGTGAAGGGGTCGGGGCCTTCAAAAACGAGGCTGGAAGTCGAGAATATTGCACTGCTGCGTGTTTAGTGTCACAGGCTAAATGCCCTGTCGACAAATGTACATGCTACTAATTGTTATTTGTCATTAGTAGTTCATTATTTTAATTTATTGTCATTGCATTAAAAGCCATGTTGGAATCTGCAATTGTGTTGCATTAAATTACAATATAAATTCCTGAAAATAAACACATGTCGTATAATTTCTTAAATGCTATCTGGCGAGCTTCAGTCAAAAGATTTCGCTACAAAATATTTATGAATTAATTTGGCAAACATACTCAAAGAGAGAGAGATTGAAAGGTCAGGTTATAAATGTGCGATGCAAAAAGAGAGAAAGAGGATTAAATAAATGACACACATATTGCATATGCAGTGCGTAGCTACAGTGTGTACCGAAAGGCTGAAAAAAAGTGATATGCACAGTCTTAGTTCATAATCTGTGCTCTGAACTCTTTTTTGTGATTAAGTAAATAAACACGGAAGCAATTAAATTAGATAAAACATTTTTTGTCTATCGCGAATTCTCTCACCGGTGTTCATCTTTTTTAAAGGTCGACAATTTTTATTTGTCCATTGTCAAACCATCATTAATGTGAGTTTCTGTGAACAGACCAGACTGTCACTTTAAAATTTTATTTCAAAATTAGCTTCTTCCGAAATCATTTTAGTGTTTCATTAATCTTTCAACTAAAGCAATTTGTTATTTTAGAAAGTGAATTTTTACCATAATATTTTGTTTGTTACTGTGTATCTTTTCAGGTAATAATTTAAGTTTACTCGATCAGCTTTAAGTAACGGGATAAGATATTATGATATTTTTTGGAACCATTGTTGACCATCATTTTCTAGGTATGTGAATTAAATTTGTACCTTAACTAGTTTGACTTATGTGTGTCTAACTTTTTCTTTCCTTGTGTTGACATTCACAGGAGTGCACAAAAAAGGAGAAAAGATTTTCAAAAATAGAACATGTTGTTCTTTCAAACAAATTTGAAATGCCATTTTTTAAGAAGAAACCAAGACCCAATTCATTGCCTCAAGATCCACGATCAGCAGCTGATACAAATGGTTTGAACATCTAAAAAATTAAATAATCGTACATTCAACACATATATAGCTGTAGTGAGATTAACTAATCTGAGATAAATTTTGATTGATTGACTGTATTTTTACAGGGTCATCAAAAATAGTCACACCAATAACACAAAATCATTTTATCCCTGTGCTACAGCCACCATTACAAGAGTACGTAAATGTGTTGTTAGTATTTTAATTCTATTCGTGTAACAATGTACTAAATATGAGTTTCAACTGCCTAGTAATCATGTTACAATGTCTGTTTTGTTTTACAGCTTTGTTGCACCAACACATAAAAGTGCTCAATTAATCATTAAATCTACAGCTAGGACCACGTCAACTTTTGAAGAAGTATTATTATGGGGTAGAGACTACTTTACGTCGTTTTTGCGAAGGTGAATTTAAAGGAATGGTTATAAATGTTTAATGATGTCTTGTATGTCATAAGTAAATGTCATATTTCAATTGGAATTTCAGTGAAGGAGTAGAGGAGATTCTAGGAATATGGGAAAGGATTGGTGACTTTAACTTGAAAGACGAGGAACTTTCGTCTAGACTCCAGCAGTCTGATCAAATAGACAATGAACTTCTACGACTGAAATTTCAAATTGAAAAATCACATTTTGCAATCGATTTGTCAATTTTGAATTGCGAAGAAAATGAAAATAACGTGTATCGTTGGATCACAAATGCTCGTCAACTGATACATCACGCTCTTCAGGAGGAGTAAGAAATCATTTTAGATAGTCGTACAATTTGCTTTTTTTAACCTGATGAATTAAATGTCCTTTTTGTACACTGTGTTGCAGTTATTTGCAACGTTTTCTTGAGAGCAAGTTTTACATCAAATGTCAGGTGCGACTCTTTTACTAACAAACAAAATCACAAACGATGATAAAATAATATTTGATTAATTTTTCATAATGGCAAATTTTTTTTATTCTTAAAAAATAGGTTGATTTCTTCACAAATAGTGACATAGTGTCATTGCGTGATATTCTGTGTAATCATAGTGCCCTTTTCTACTTCATGGAGGTAAGATTTTGTCTAAAATTCTCAAACAGTTTAAAATATCAATGTAAGTGATAACTGTGCATCTAACTACTTGTTATTACATATAACATTAGTTCGTGGACCAAGAGAACAAAAGAGAGGTGTTGGAGTTTTGGCTTGGGTAATGATTAATTTAAATTCTGATACACTAGTTTTCTTATTATGCATCATATTTTAATTTTTTTAATGCTATCTTATTATCCTTTCAGAGCATCCAATTTTGCTGATCAATTTACAACGAAACTTGATTCCGAAGATGGACACTCTCCCATAACTATTGACACGAAAATGTATGAACGTGATTTATTAGTATAACCGCTATAAATTCGGTTTATAAACATAATGAAATATATTAATTGTTTCTTGTTTATAATTTAGGGCTCAATCTGATGCCATGGTCCTGTACGAAAAGTGCGTTTCTAGTAAAACAATGAAAATGAATTTGAAGAGAGCAATTCTTACTATAGTATATAAGAAACATTATGAATTTCTACTTTAGGTACATATCACTGCAAGCCCCTCATCTACTTGGGTTTCGAGATGAAATAAGAAGTGATGTTGAGCGATTAATTTGCTCGACGACGAACGACGAAATCGCTCACTGCTTTGATAGAGCAATGGATGAGGCATTTTTGTTTCTACATCATGTACGTGGATTTTACTATTATCTTGTCGTATTTCATATATTAGAAAATTTATTTTATACTTCGGAAAGTCGCACTAATTATTATTAATCCAATCCCTTATAGACCTGTCTGGATGGATTTTTAAAGTCTTCCTTGTTCTTGGCCTTTCTCACGGATCTAATCAACTCTCTTAGTCCTCCGACAAAAATGCACAAAAGATCAAGGTATTTTATAATTAAGTAATATATATAAATTAATAATAATAACAGTTTAAATCAGACAGTCTGCTCGAATTGAGCTTTCAAGTCAGGGTTGTTAGCAAAAATATCATTACGAAAATCAATTCCCTCTTGAGTCAATGAGAGACCAACATGTTCCATACGTTGAAAAATGAACAAAATACACTCATAGGAGAATTGATAGTAAGGCATAGTAAGACGAAGACATTGAACATCCTGACAAAAATATCTAACAAAAAACTTGACTTTTTCTGCCACATTAGGGTACTTTCGACTCTTCTTTTGAATTTTCTTTTTGTTGTTTCTCTTTCGGTTCTTCTCCTTCAACTCTTCGTCATTCAATTCATCCTTTTCTCG